>AOTG01000009.1:0-56178 GCA_000347475.1 Penicillium paxilli ATCC 26601
GCCACATCTCCTTGAAACTGTAAATCTCGTCTTGGCATCCGATTCGGACCCTTAATGTTGACACCACGCCACAAAACTACTATTAGATTATTTTCTAGACGAACTTAAAGTTCCATTGGCAGTGGGTGTTTGCCAAGGTACTAGCAAAAGAGGACAAAACACGGATCCCCATGGAATGACGTACTATTTGGCCCCAAGTTACTATACTAATCTTTAGCAGTTATGAAATTTCGGGAATATGTTAATTGAACACAAACACTAATGATCGAAAGCCGAAGTGGGATCACAAGTTCGAGCATCAGAATCAATGCCAACATGATCAATCGCCTCGGGGATTCATGGATAGGTCCCTTTCGGTTGTAAGGCATCTTTTGACCGAACTCCCAAGGGGACATATAAAATAGCATTGGAATTCCGGATTTTTGAAGAGTAAAATAAAGACACTAGAGTCAAGCATCTTCGACATTCCTAGTCTTGTTTTATCTCTTTTTCAACTTGAATCCATATTGAGACCTGTATGTGCCATTCAATGGAATACTGTGGATCCCTTGGGCATACATCTGAGCTTGCTAACAAAAACCTAGTAGTACTATATAACCTTCTCCCAAGATTAGGAAAGAGATCTCAACCTGCAGTCATGTTCAAAAGCATATCGGATCAATTTGGACCCATACTGGTGTCTTTGCTATCAATCCAAGGCCTCTGTTCGGCACTTGCAGTTGATGTCAATCAAATTCAGAATGGAACGAACTCAACTGAAGAGACGGAGCTAGTTACCCGACAAAGCGATGACTATCAAATCGTACACAAGTGGGGTTCCACTGGTGCAGAAGTTATTGGCCCGGCTTCAGGTGTGGGTCTTGTTATTGTCGGAACTGTGGCCATAGTAGCCAACTGGTATAGTAACCGACCTGACCCAGAGAAGATCTGTGGAAAATCAGCTATCATTGACATCAACGATAATGGCATCGACTACCAATATTATGTGTATTCATACACAACCGGCGACAGCTGTGACAGCAGTCAGCGAACCAAAACCATCGCCGAAACACTCTCTGACGCGATGGATGACATGCACTCCCAGAAAGCCTCTGCAGTATGCCTTGATTTCGATCACCACGGTACATGGCACGGAGTTCTTGGTCTTGCAACCAAGTCTTCCGGACAGAACCCACAAACCGCTTGTGAAAACCACCATGCAGGTGCCAAAAGAAGCGACAAATCCTTTCTTGAGCTTGGGGAGACAAAGGACAGCATTCCTGCCGAAATCGAAGCCAAAGGCTCCACCAAAAGAGATGAAGGAGGACTTGTGAAGAGAACCTCCATCTCTGTATCCCAGAGCAATAAGCAGTCTGGTGATGTCAAGCTCAGCCACAGCAACAAGTCGCAGTCCCTCATTGCGGAGATTGGAGGCCTCATTTATACGCAAAGCTACAACAAGAACTGTGCAGGCACTTCTGGTACCATGACAGACTCCAATGGAGTGACCGTTAACTATTACTACATTGGCGGGGGAGATGAAAATTGCGATACCACCGCTGAAGCCAAAACCATTTTCAGGGCACTCGACGATGCATGGGATGGTCTGACAGGCACTTCGGCACTCTGCATGACAATGCAGCATGGAAGTGGCACTTGGCGAGGCTATCTGGGAGTTTCTACCATGGAAGATACTTACCCTGCCGTGCACATGTGTGATTAAAGTCAGACTCGCGGAGTAGTACTGGGCCTGGAGTGTGAGTCCTGGATTTCTCCGAGATCTGTCTTGAAACAAATTTTACTAATGCTCAGTGGCCGATTTCAGAGAACTTGAAATGCAGTGTGTGAGGCAGATTCAACGTTCCAACCTGCTCGACATGTTTCCAGAAACTTAAAATGCTGTTTCACCTGAGGCAATGGCTTGCGGGCTCTGGAATTTCATGTTTCTCTAGATACTAGTACTCAATGGGTTGAATTGATTTCATGCAACTCGAAGATCTTGAACTTGGTGATGTCCTACTACCTATTACTCGTGACTGCATTTTTTACACTATCTTGCGTTATTCACTCTGCTTGAGAAGTCGGAATCCATGGGTATCAAACTTCTTTCACACACTGGTACCTAGGTATCCATCTGATGTATTTACGTTCTTTCGTTCAATCAGTCATCACCTTGCTTATATTTGATTTCGATTTTTTTTTCTGGTCTGAAATAAGGTTCAATTTATTTGTCGACTCCCGAGGTCGGAGTACCCGCGCGCATGTCGGCAGCCCTCAACTGGCAGATAACTAACTTCTGTTTGTGAGAGAGACCACGCTAGTACGCCTCAAGTTGTATCCATATTAACTGCCACTGAGTCCAGTCCAAATCCATCTCTTGCTAGCCCTGTCTCTAGCTACAACCTCGGAAGCCCTGGACCTGCCCCAGGGCCTTGATTCATCATCAATACCTAGGTACAAATAGTTATACTGACTATACCCACTACTACCTATGCATTCATCAACATCGGAACCTACAACCTCCGAGTCGTCTTATCTACGTTCTTCTATCAGACTAACTATAGCCCATGCCTAGTTTCTGCTGCTTACTACCTATTCTCTTCTCGCACTTTCGGTCCAGATTAGGCTGAGCGGGGCCGTTTGGGGGCCATTCTGAAGTGGCAGTGTTTGGGGGCCATTTGGGAATTTGAGTGCTGGCGAACTTCTTCACTTCAGCCCCACATTTATTCGGCCTGCGTAAACGCTATGATAGCAAAATTTGCATTGAAACCGAATAAGCATCCTCAGGAGTTGCCGACAATAGTTTGATGCCGAGGCTAATTCAGCCCTCTTCCAGCTCGTTTCATGCGGGGTGGGTAACAGCAATCTTGAGTTGTACCAGCATCCAGGTTGCGAGTTTCTACACTTTGCTCAACTCCTCATAGCAAGCTGCATTACTCCGTACCTAGTGGCTAAGTTTATCATAAATGCCTCGAGCCCGAGCATCCGGAAACTGCGGGAACCGTCGAGCTGGCAAGCGACACACCGTACTTGATGATTCTCAAAGAAACCTGCCGGTCATGATCTTGCTTCATCGAGACAAGAAGTGCGATAAGCAGCCCTCGCGACACGGTTAATGTATCCGTAGAATAGTGGACATCACGGTGCTGTGGTTGCCGAGATAAGTGGAACATGGTCTTTGAAGACTACGTACCAGACGCGCGACACCATAAGGCACCCTCCGGGGCTACTGCAAGATTCATACCCACCAAGCATTTTTTTTCTTGCAAATCAAATGTCGATCTTACTAGCTAGGTCGCTGCACATAAAAAAAGCAGTAGTGAGACCTAGAGGAGCCTCAACCATGGTTGCGACGAATCTCTACAATTGTTTCATCGGAAGTCAGCTCAGTACCTTTACTATCTTGAAACTTGTCATGCTGTGAGTCTGCTTAGGCTGAATTGGCTATTCACAATTGCTCCAATATGCCTTGAGGTCTCCTTTTTAGAAATAAACTAGAGGAATGGGATCCACATAGCTGAAGTTTGGTTTTCTTCGCCTGCTGTTCTCCACGACTTGGTTAGTTCTGCGATGCCACATTGAGGCTCCACTGATCTTCGCTCTTGCAATTGGGGCTCGCATCACAAGTTCACTTGCGCACAATACTTCTGTTTACAGGAATACTCTGCGGGATGTGGTGGACACTGGCATACGGACCATGGAAGCATCACGGTGTGTATGAGCTGAGAGTGCTCGAACACTCTGAGGGAGCATCACAGTAGGTACTACTAGTATGCTCGTTTACTAGGCCACCTACATTGAGAGAAAACACATAAATACCATTCAAGGCCGCCCTCATTCTCTAGGGTATCAGATTCAATCCTCCTTCCTCTTCACATTCTCAAATTTCCGAGTCAACCACTCAACAAGCTTCCAATCTTCACGATGCATTTCACCGCCAGTGTTATCTCGCTCCTTGCCGTGGTTTCCACCGTTGCCGCAGGTGACGGCTGGTGCGCCACTGGATACGGAAACAAGAAGTGCAGTGGACAGACCTTCTCCGCATGCGACTCTACCACTGGATGTTTCAGCGTTGGCGATGCCGAGACCTGGTCTATCATGTTTACCGGCCTGGATGGTTACAAGGCTCACTACTACGACGAGGTCAACTGTGGAGGTCCTACCTGGGATGCAGGTGGCAAGGTGTGCCGCACTGCTGATTATGGCATGGACGATTCCTACTCTCAAATCAAGTCTTACCGGGTATGTTTTACAAAAACATGCCTACCAAGGCAATTATATTACATGTTTTACTTACAATTGAATAGATTGTCAAGTCCTAAGCTTGAATCGCTTTGGTTTGGACGCAAGGCTAAGCTATAGAGGGTACCTCGGATCGGTTGGATCGTTATACTACGCTAGCACTGTGGAATGCTACAATGGGGGTTTTGTCTTGGCTTCATACTCGAGATGAATACTGTCAGCCGACTGCTATCGCGCTGTTGTCTTTCTACTACGGACATAGTACATACTAAGTTCGAGCATTCAATTTCATCCTACGATAGCCTTTGTCTTAAAACATAAACACACTCTTTTGACTCGAGATGACCTTCACTAATAGTATATTCGTGGATATGATTCGGCGAGAGACGAATTGTACTAACAGCAACGAAGAGAGCTTATGATTAAGAATATCCAAAAAGTAATGTCAAACTTGTCAAGGTCAACTGGTCCGATACCAACCTTGAGCTCGGAACTGCCCAGGTGATAGGCATTGGCTACTAGACCAACTCCGAGAATGACTCCAACCTAGGAATATTGTGTTGGGCAAAAGTAACCAGTGCAACCTTGGAAGTGATCACCTTAGACGACTCAATAGTAATGGACAATCTTGTCAGTCTGCAAGAATGAGGCTCTAATAACCTTGTCAGACCAGGTTGTGGTGGTGAAAAACTTTACCCCTGTAGTTCAATGACAATTTCGAGTCCTCGAAGGGCCGGATAATTGAGTCTGTTACGAGATTGATTCAAAAATATTTGAATCGGAAAAGAGAGTAAGCGTGTGCAAGTTCGAAGCATTTCCCCTCTTTTAGTAGGTTCGCTGATTGGACTAACTCTCGATTTCTTTCATTGAGCTTGGCAGACGCGGGCTATCACTGTCATTGTAATACTCGGAAATGAAAAGGACAGGCACTAATCAGGATGAAAATGTACGATTTATAAATAGCGCTGGTAATTACTGGTTTCAACAGGGACCTTCCAGGAAGGTTTCCCTCAGATTAACTCTTCCACTGACATACTACCCCAGGTTAAATTTGAACACGGGCACTGATCCAAAAAGATCTATAACATGGCAATGCAACAGAATGACCAAACGGGATGTGGCAGCTTACCTCCGAGCATTCTAGCCTGTACGTCGTATTACGTCAATTCCAGAATTTCCCCGCGAAGTGCTACAACAATTGATCCCAACTAAAAAATGAATTTCAGATCTTCCAATCGCTGGCAGCACAGTAGTCGATGTCAGCCAACATGGCAAATCACATTTCGGCAGCACCGCAAGGGTTAAGGTCAAACTTCCGTCGGGCTCGTTCTTAAATTACTTTTTGAAGGTAAGAAAAAAGAATACCGTTCGCTCCAAGCGACGAAACCGTCCCCCAAAACGAATTGCTAACAGCTCGGTAGGTCATGGAAGGTGAATTCGGGATAGTCACCTGCCGAGGCGAGTATGAGGCTCTCAGGTCGATCTACTCGGTGTGTGCACATACACCAGAGCCATTCGGATGGGGGAGATTCACCAAAGACAATATCGAGTATTCGTTTCTCCTCACTGAGTTTCTGCATATCCAGAAGCAGGTATGAATCTGGTCCCTAATATCTTCCGAATCTTCAGTTAAATTATCCTTCTTCGTCTACTAGCCTGCGGATCCGAAACCACTGGCCGCTGCATTGGCAGAGCTCCATTTCAAATCGAAATCTCCAACCGGCAAATTTGGATTCCATGTGCCCACCTGCCACACACGGAATATCCAAGCCGTCAACTTTTGGACGGACTCGTGGTGCGAACTATTCACGAGCCATCTTTCGCATATCTTATCCCACGCCAAGACCAGTTTCATGTGGCCCGAGTTTGATCAGGTAGGAGAATTAGTTCTTTCAAAGGTTGTTCCTGCTCTCCTTTTGCCATTGCAGAATGAGGGGCGCTCAATTAAACCATGTCTTGTGCATGGAGACTGTTGGGATGGAAATACCGCGACTGGAGAAGATGGTCGGGTTTTGGTTTTTGATGTTGCTTCTTTTTATGCGCATAATGAATATGATCTGGGTGATTGGAGGGCATCGAGGCATAAGCTTAGTGACCCGGCGTATACGGATGCTTATAAGTCGTTGGTTCCTGTGTCTGAGCCAGGTGAGTACTGCTTCCTCATGACACTGATTATAGACCACATAAGAATGACGGGAAAGAAGTTGACACATCATTGATGGAATCTCTCAAGTCGAGGACTGGGATAACAGAAACCTGCTTTACTCGTTGACATGGAACATATGCAACGCTTTGTTCGTGCCTGACTCTAAGCAAAAGCCAAAGTAAGCCCCCTACCTAGGGATGCCTTTTTCGAGATCTGCTTCTTAGCAAGGCATGGCTAATTTTGAGCTCTTTATCCCATTTGATGTAGGGTTTTCCAAGATATGATAACCCTTTGCGAGAGGATTTGTCCTGTCCTACTCTCGAACTTATTAGAGCCTCCGATCATGGGGTCGCTCATCTGGGAAGTCGACCTCCAGGACTGAGATATCTCGTGAATGCCAGGGAGATACATATTGCTGAGGACGGGGGTGTGCAAATGTTACTAGATGATTTAGTGTAGGAATCTCAGTTTCATACAGATACGGATTTGGCATGAGAATATGACAGATCATCCATTTTGGCTCTCTTTGCAATTCAAATGTTAATGCTTATCTCGATGCCGGCTTCGTTTGATCAGGTGATTTATAGACTCCCTGGCTCAATATGGAGTTCCAAAATTATGAACAAATGCGCGGTCTCGAGTGTAGTGAAGTTTCAACTTGAACTTTAGAAGTTGGTCCTAAAGGTGATGAAGAGACCAAATCCAAGCTCAATTTTCAAGTCATTGCCAATTAAGGATAATAATTTATTTCCAAATTCCGGGGATTGAAAATGGATATTCGTAAACCATGCGATGTTGATTCATTTGCGGTTTGGCAAGATATGAGTGCCGTCCAGGTCTACACAAACACAAACACCAAAACCCCCGCAAAAACCGGACCAACCTTCCTCCCACTCCGAACCAATCAGCTTCATGCACCACCCTGCACATTTCCATAACTATCGATGCGATACATCCAACATCAACATCAACATCGAACCTAAACATCCCATCAGCAACGACATCCATCATCATCATCATCATCCGACCCATCATTGATCAACATGCCCCGCACCGAAGAAGCCGAACAATGGTCCAACGCAGTCTACGCCGCCATCCAAGAAATACCAGCCGGAATGGTAACTTCATACGGACATATCGCATTACTTCTCGGTGAACGTAAGTACAATACCAGCCTGCCTGCACATCCCTATCTCATAGTCACGGGCAATAGCTTGGTGCAGCAAGAAGCAGACAACCCACGGACTGGAATGGGATCAGAATAATATGACCGAACTGGAGGCTAATGTTATTGATTTGCAATGCTCGCAGCGCAACGACCGCGTCAGGTTGGCGTTTGTTTGAAGGCACTTCCGGAACCGGAGTCTGGGTTGTTTTATAATAATGATACCGTACCTTGGCAGCGGGTTATTAATTCCAAGGGAATGATTTCTCATCGGTGAGTTCAGCCCTGTTGGCAGCCACTCAACATGGATAATAGCAACGTCGGTATCTTGAAAGAAATGAGCTGTGGTATCATGCAATCATGTATGATTTTGCATCCATTGGAGGCTGTCCTCTGCAATACGTGTTTTGATACCCTACTCTGGCAACGCATGGGACTAACCTGTTCTTGCTTGTAGTGGACCGGGCAGTGCAGAGCGACAAGCCGAAGGACTCCGCGCCGAAGGGGTCGAGGTTAAGAGTGATAGTATGGGGGAGTATTATGTGGATTTGTCACGGTTTGGGTGGTTTCCTAGTCGATTACCGAGTGAGGCGCAAGAAGAGGGGGAGGAAGATGACGAGGAAGAGTAAACTAGTGGATCATCTTTCAAGTTAGTATGTTCTGTTCAAGTTGAACGTGCAGTCCCAAGTTCGGATTTTATTACGAGTTCCCGGTTATATGGTTGAATTGTTTGGCCCCATACATGTACCTACCTGGCCTAGGCCAGGGTCCCATCCCTCGCTACGATCTTATCAGATTTGATAACCATGATTCAACTGCAACGCGGGGGGTTATGAGATGATTAGGGTACGTGGCTCATCTACATCTACATCTACATCTACATCTACATCTACATTGCGATTTACTACCACTATTGCTGGTACTGACACTGACACCGACACTGATACTCGTATACGCAGCGCAAGCACATGCTCATTCTCGCCAACCAAGTGCCAACACTAAAGAATCTATAAGAAGCATCAAGGCGAGGGATGAGATACGAGCAGACAAAGGGAAGAAAAACACCCATCCCATCCATCCCGTCCAGTTCAAACAAAAAGAATCACATGGCCAACCAGAACTAAATCCCAGAAGATAAAGAAAGAAGGAGTCGAAGGAAAAGAGGAAGAGGGAAAGAGAAAATGATCGTTAGACTCACAACATCATGGTCATAGCAGATAAATAAATCCAAGACAAGAAGAAAACGAAAACCAAGAAAAAAAAAGAAAAGAAAAGATTCACCTTGAGACGCTTCATGTAGTAGATTCCATCTCATCGTATCTCCTCTTGTCTCATCTCGTCTCGCCTCCTCTCGCTTTGTTCTCATCTCATTTGAAGGCTCTCTTATCGCCTCTTGAATTCCGCTGCCCATCCATCAATCCCCTCTCCCTTGGTTCCGGGTGTGATGCCTAGTCCAATACCCTCCATAGCCAATGTATCCGCCATCCACTCATGTGATGCCATGCCACCTGCATTGGCCCGCTTCTCTGGCGACAGGTCTAACATCGGTAGCAGGAACTCGCTAATGCGCATGCTCTGTTCGACAGTGTAGTGATACTTCTCGCGAAGAACCTCAGGTAAAGCCCAATGGCGTAGACGGTGAATGTTGCGTAGTTCGCCCTTGCGGTTGAAGATCTCTTGTGACCATTTCCCGGACAAGCATTGAGATTTGGCAAATGGACCGAGCAGTTCGATGATTTGGGCAATGTGATCGTCGTCCTTACCGTACTTAGTGCCGGACTGTGGGTCAAAGAGGTAATCTCCGGTGATGAGCTCGAAGACCTGAAAATTGTCAGTAAGGAACATCACACCGTTGAGCAGAATGCTGCTCGCTGGATCGTCTTACCATGCACGCCATGCTCCACACATCAGTACTGGCACCCCACTTTGCTCCTAATATCACCTCCGGGGAACGATATTGTCGTGTTTGAATATCGTTGGTGAAATGATGGCCAACCCAGCAGGCATTTCCCAAATCGGCGATCTTAACAGAGATTATATTCGGATCGATTTCATCTTCAGGTTGGGAAGTCTTGTTCAGCGAAATGCCGGACACCTCTCTCTCCAGGAGATCGCTATTTGGGGTCAGCCTTGTTCAGTGATAAAACAAATGGAGAGGGAAGGAGATGCTGTTCTTTTCACTCACGCTGTCTTCTCGCGCTGACTTTGCTGTTCGTCTTCTTCTTTGATACCGAGGGTCTCCTTCATCGACGGAGGGTCTCCCGATGCTGTCGAGTCAGTACCGCTCACGAACTTGTCACCGGATAGACATGCCATCACTTAACATACCTGCTTCATTGACCATCTGGCTCAGACTGCTGTGTGAATTGGAAGAACTATGCTTGAAATCGAAACTGCTGAAACTTGTGTTGAGTGGGCTGGGCAACGGTTGGCTGCCAGTGATGAGGGTGCGGCGCCGCCGACGACCATTACGGTTATCCTCTTTATCCTTCTTGGCTTGCTCTTGTTGAACGTGGGCCTTGACAATCTGCTCGACATCGCCGATCTCGATGAGAACGTTCTCGGGCTTGAGATCCGTATGGATGATACCGCACTCGCGATGCAGGTAGTCCAGGCCAAGCAAGACCTGCTTGGTGATCTGTTTAACCAACGCCATCGGGATACCGCGATGGTTCCATCGCTTGATCAGACCCAGCAAGTTCTCACCGAGAACCTCGAATACCATGCAGACGTGAACACCGTTGGGACCCTTGTGCTCGAAGGAGTCCAGTAGACTGACGACATGTTTGCGACCGGGGTGGGAAGGCTTCGCTTGGACGATCCGGTTAAGCAGTTTGATTTCATCGATGGCGGTCTCGGTGTAGTGGGCGGCAGATCGGACGACTTTCAGTGCGACGTGTTTGCCGGTGGTGGTATCGCGCGATAGCCAAACAGTAGAGAAATGACCCCAACCGAGTTTGCGCACTACGACATAGCGACCATTGTTATAGGATTCACCAACAGCGACGGGGTGATAGCCACCCTTGCAGTAGTCCTCGGAGTCTTCCTCCTCTGCGGTGGTTTCGAGCTCGTCGCCCGATGAGGCGGAAGGCGATCGCGAGGCGGGGGCGGAGGATTTGGCGTTGGAGGCAGCGCCGGTGCTGGAGAAAGGCATTAGAAAAGGCCGTGCGTGGGATGAAGGAGCAGGCAGTTGAAGTAGCTGGAAGAGTGGGGATGGCAATAAGAGGCAGTGAAAAAGGGTAGAGAGACCGCGGCCGAAGAAACTGCAGGCAAGCTGAAGAGCTGAAGAGAAAAATACTAGTACATACGATTCCGTAGCGCCGGGGGTCGCATCATTGGTGACGATGGGCTTCAAGTCGGTGCCCTTTCTCCTCTTCTTCCCCGCGGTGCCATTGCCATTGGCGGCTGAAGCAGCGACACTGGCCATCTGTTTGCCCTTGTTTATCACTTTGGTGAGATCAACTCCCTCCATGTTTGTGGAGTGAAGGTGAGGCGGGGCAACTTGGTGTGCGGGCCAACAGGAGTGGCTGAGCTGCGCGAGGTGGAGAGGTCGAGGGAGACAACAAGCAGAGCAAGCAGAGACAACACAGTCGGGCACAGCGGACAGAGTTGTTGTACAGCAAGCACAGCTTGGTGAACAAGGTGTATGGGATGGAGATTAAAATGACAGGTCCGATAGAGGAATAGGATTGGCAGATACGAGATGACCAGAGGGATGCACGATGGGGTAGAGATCTTCCGCAAGCAGCACTGGCAGAGCTGGGGGGGGTGGACGGATGTGGCAAATGTCGCATCGGGCGACAAGTGGGCCTGTAGAGTAGAATTGCAGGGCACTTGCAAAGGCACTGGCAGTTGGATATAATGAGTATAGAAGAGGTATGATTCTGGAGGGAGTGACTCAGTTGAGTTATATACGATTGGAGATGAAGAGGGAAAAGAAGAAGTGAAGTTGAAGTTGAAGTTGCCTTCAAGACAGAGTCTGGATGACTTAAGATTGGAAGTCGAGGCTGTGGAAAGGGAAGGTGCGGGTACTTCTGCTCCCATACTAATTTGTATGGCACAACAAGTACCTTCTGTACCCCACTACTTACCGTACCCTAGGCACTTTTAATCATTTAGTATTAGATCTAGTATACTAGTATTACTTAGATTATTATGTATATTGGT
Organism: Penicillium paxilli ATCC 26601; assembly: GCA_000347475.1. Lineage (NCBI taxonomy): Eukaryota > Fungi > Ascomycota > Eurotiomycetes > Eurotiales > Aspergillaceae > Penicillium > Penicillium paxilli. The sequence goes on from AOTG01000009.1 coordinate 11,700, forward strand.
ATCTATTTTACTTACATGAAAGATATTAGAATTAAGCTTGACTCTGTTTATTAGTCTAAAGTGTACTGCAACTTTGCTAGTCTACTGTTTACTAGGGCTACCACTGCCAGGTTGAAGTATAAGATCACTCAATTAGTAGCTCGAAGCTTGGAAACAACTTCTCTAAGACTATCGACTTTTAGAGTACTAGTATGAGTGCATTATATTCAATTTTCGAATATATTTCCAGCACTTCGTACTACTATCAATATTGTCTATAGCACCTAGGTTGAGTATTTGTTCGAGTTGTTTACTAGGTCAAATTCCATTTGTATATCATATAGTAGTACGGTACCTTGCCTCACTGTAACCATGCTGTTTGTACATATAGTAGCACTCTTCAAACTTCGTCAAATTTCTAAAATACTACATGTTCACGAGGACTGTTCCCTCTATTCCAACCTCTCTATAAGACATCTAATATATCTAAAAACTATATAGTAAAGAATGTTGTTGTCTGTTGTTGTGTTATGCTGTGCTTTGCTGATGTCATCTCTCCGCATCTCCGCTTCAACATCAACTTGAACCTCTCTTCTTCTCCTCTTCTCCTCTTCTCTCCTCTCCTCCGTGTATTCCCCCTGCCACTTCGACCACGGCCCAGTGGACCTCACACCTGCCAGTGGTAATCCTCGCTATGGCGAACCCTTACCATCGTCGTCCTTTCCCAGACTACTTCATCTCGTCCCCCCTCGTCGCCCTTCTCTACCCATTCCACCAACTCCTCCTACGCCTCCGCGGAGCTCCCCGACTACCCCCCGCAGACAACCCGATTCGCGTGGTATGTCTTTCCGACACCCATACCCTCGAATGGCCCGATGTACCCGACGGAGACCTCCTCATTCATGCCGGCGATCTCGCCAATGATGGCTCTGTTCGCGAAATTCAAGCTGCCGTCGACTGGCTGCGCAGCCTTCCCCACCCACACAAGGTCGTGATCGGTGGGAATCACGACAGTTACTTCGACGTGCGCTCGCGACTAGAAGAAGACCGTGACGATACCTCCGCTGCAGGCTCCTTTGCGGCCGTCTCCTCCTCTACAGCCTCCATCCGCTCTCTCGACGAACTTACCGCATCGCGCATCGACTGGGGCGACATCCACTACCTTCAACACTCCGCCGTCACACTAGACTTCAAACCCTCACCATCTTCCTCTGGCCCCTACTCATCACCAGCCACCTCCAGCACACCACTTATCAGTGACCGATCCCGCTGTCTCACCATCTATGGCGCCCCCCAGATCCCCGCTCTAATGCCCTTTGGCCCTGAACACGCCTTCACCTACCCCCCACACCACGACGCTTGGTCGCGCACTATCCCCTCCGACACCGATATCCTAATCACACATACACCCCCACAAGCACACCTCGACATGTCCCCCGTCTACTCAACCGGCTGTCCAAATCTCCTCGCCGAAACCTGGCGCATCAAACCAGCCCTCCACGTCTTTGGCCATATCCACGAATCCGCCGGCCGCGAACCCGTCTTCTGGGACGAGGCCCAGCGCGCATGGGAAAGGTTATGCGCTTCACGTCGCCCGCGTGCAAAACATAATCGGTTCTTCTCTCTGGCCGGTTTCCTGCGAGATCTATTCGATCCGTCAGGGTGGGTCGATGTCGCGCGAGTCTTATTCTACGGCGTTCTCGGTGTGGTCTGGTCGCAGGTTTGGGGCGGGGAGAGTCAAAATGGGGGCTGGATGGTGAATGCTGCGTGCATGTACCGGGCCAGTGGGAAGCTAGGAAACCCTCCGGAAGTGGTTGAACTGTGATTGGGTTGGGTTTCCATGTATAGGGTAGCATTGTGTCTACTTGGCGTTGCTTCTGCATCTGCATGGGGTAGCGTTGTTGGATTGTTCATATTTTTTTTCTCTTTCTTTCTATTGCTATGCTGATCCCTGTTGATTTGTATATACCAGGGGATCGCTAATAATGAGTACTCATGTTTAATGAACTATGCCGGTGGTTTGATCGGTAGATTCCCAACTGCAGAGATCAGAGTAGACATCCACCGAGGTAATAATAGCATGGTTATATTCAGTTTGAGGTGTTGTTCAGAACAAGCTTCCACTATCTCACGTCAGACAGAATATCCTTCTGCTCAATTAGGTTAAATGCAGGCGTTGTGATGTACTTCTCGGCCTTCATTCTTAACTCCGAGTCCTGTCTACCATTGGAAGTATCGTCGAGAATGACAACTTGAATCCATATTATGAAGCACGCCTGGGCAGCTAGTACTAGGTGAGCAGAATCTCCAGCTAATGTGCTCAAAATAAATCTTTCATTTTCTATCTTCTCATTTGACCCAACCTCGCACGACTTCGCGCACCTTCATACGCAAAAAAGCCTAGACCCAGTCCACAGGTATTGCAACCGCCATCTCCACATCGAACCACTGGGACATCGGCATTGGATGATATCAGTAAGCTGATGATCTTCTGCCCCCACATGCCCCTCTCTAAATGAACATGTCACTGTAGGCTGGCAGCTATAAAGTTTCCCTATTCCCCAAGTGTGCTCTGCTTTGATTTTCACGAGTAAACTTGAACTTATTCTCTTTTAACCGCACACTGCTCCGAGTCTTTAGTACTCCAGGCCCTTCAGTATGGCTTCAACTAGCAATGCTACGGCGCAAGGATCAACCATCTTCGAACTGAACAATGGTATTTCTATAACCAAGTAGAGAATATCCTTCCACCCCGTCCAAATTCTAACAAGCATCCCCTCACAGGCCAGAAGATCGCAGCCCTCGGCTTCGGTGCCATGAAAAGTAAGCATGAACGTACTACTTTCAAGTTCCGACGACACTGAATGCTGATACCACCACCGGCAACCAACAGAAGGCCTAATAATCAAACCCGAAGAAAGAGACTACGTCCGCAATCTAATAACCCAAGCAATCGAAGCCGGCTACCGGACAATCGACACATCCAAAATCTACGCAACCGAAGACCTAGTCGGCGAAGCAATCCAGCACAGCTCAACCCCGCGCTCCGAAATCACAATCATCACAAAACTCTCCAGCGACGACCACACAGATGTTAGGGGTGCCTTTGAGCGTTCGCGCGCATTGTTGGGCACTTATATCGATATTTATCTTATGCATTGGCCGCAGGGCTTTGTGGAGGATAAATCTCGACCTCTGGAACCTGGGGAAAGTCCGACTTATATTGAGGTTTATAAGGAGATGGAGAAATTGATTGGGGAAGAGTGTCGGGCGATTGGGGTCGGGAATCTTACGGTTAAGACGCTGGAACCGTTATTGAGGGAGGTCAGTGTTGTGCCGGTTGTTAATGAGATTGAGATTCAGCTTTTGAATCCGAATTTGGGGCTTGTGCCGTTTTGTCTTGAGAGGGGGATTCGACCTATTGCTTGGGGGTGAGTTCAAGTCTCTTATACCTGCTATCTATAACCCATGGGGTACTGCAGTGGTGTCCCATGTGTGGAATGGTAGCTTCATTTGAGTGTGGTGGTTCGGTGATAGTATTTGAGCTGACCTCCTGTGATAGTCCTCTGGCCGGTGGAACCTCAAGTGGGTATACCGATACATCGGATATCTACGATGATCCAGTTCTCAAATCTCTTGCGGAAAAATACTCCATTTCTGCGGGTACGGTGATTCTCTCCTGGCTTGTGCAGCGTGGTATCGTTGTGATTCCGCACTCCAGTTCTCCGACCCGTCTTGCGCAGAATAGACAGTTGGCGTTGCTTGAGGAGGAAGATATGCAGCAGCTCAATTCTTTCCATGAGAGGGTTGGTCGGAAGTTGATTATTGAGAGTGCGCCGGTTGGTTGGGTTGAGGTTCCGGGTAAGGGGAGGTGCTTCATGGGCTGGAATGTTCCTGAGATTGGATGGAGGGATGAGGAGGGAAATTGTTTGACCTAATTTATTGGACATTCCAAGGTTTCCAGATCGTAATTAGGTGATTGGAATTATTGATGCAGATAGCTAATATCAGCACCATGATAATAACCATCGCATTCTTCCATGATGATGCGAACTGCCTCTTCAGAAAGCCACACATATCGCTCCACCAGATCCGAATGCGGCTGTATAGTCTCGTATATCCCAACATAATGATATCCATCAGAGAAAGCCCCCTGGTGAAGTCGGCCAGAGATAACATCGCAACTTGGCTCTAAATCACGTCTCAGAGTCGCCTCTGTTGAGTCCATCCCTCCCAAATACTCGAATTCCACTCCATCCTCCTCCGCTCGCTTTCTCAGATCTTCCAAATAAAATGGCTCTGTGCTTCGACTTGCCATTTCGAATAAACTCGCGCATGGTCTAGGATTTATCTTTTTGTACAGAGACAGATTGTCCGAGAGAATGCAAGCGATGGCGACCTGCGTGTGCATGCGTGAACCTTGCTTTGCTAGTGAATCAAGAGCATTGCAGTGCGGCATTATAGGCCACCATATCAACCAAGGAAAACATTCACTGCCATCGACAATGCCATCAATATCGCTAACCATGATTCGGCGAGCGTTGATAGCAGTTCGGATATGGTCACATTGGATCCAATTGCTATCTTCCATGGTAGAGCCCGGAACAACAATTCTGTCTGGATTCGTCTTAAGTTGATCTGCCCAGCACCGTGCAAACATCGTGTTGTGATGGATTCCGCGTATAATGCAATAGAACTCATAATCTGATCGAATTCGTCGCGGGTGTCTTAATCGCACGTATCTATCCACATTGCCTTCGTATGCGGCCATCTGAGTGAGAACGTCTTTCTCGTAGATAGGAAGATCAGGTGGCAGCGGCATCCAGAGCCATTTCGCTTCTTTGGGGCCTAGTTTGTATCGATCTGAGTCTTCAGGGATTTTCGAGTCTTCGTCGGTTTCACTCTCGTCTGAGCATCGGAAAGACCTGTCTAATTCACTCATTACTGGCTCCACTTTCAGAGATACTGATTTTAAGTTCTTGGCTGCTTCTAGGGGCCAAATGAGTCACGTTGGAAGGAGGTTAGGATAGCTGCTGCAATTCTCCCCACTGGCCTTTGTGGGCCATTTCACGCCTAGACTATGACGTTGTATGGCATTTGAGGAGACCTACATCTTCCATTCACCTTTTTCATGTATCTAACCTTCACCAATATCTTGAGCATGATTCACAGCGGTCAAACTACTACCTCATCTTGACCATGACTCTGTGTGCCATCCTTTGTATTGCACAACGGAATTTGTGCCATTGACCAATACTTAAATAGTCTCATTTGTTCAGCTCATGAGTTCATCATCTTTAAATCAATGCGACGAATTGTTCTGAATTTCACTACGACCAAAAAGAATTCTCCTGCTTCAACAGCCTGTTCCTATGCCAACAGCATCCGACTCTACAGCGGCGCTCAATTGCACCAGTTTTAAGATCCTACCTAGGGCTAGGTAGCACGGAAGCATGCGTGGGTGCCCTACCATAGTAGGGATGCCAGTGTCGCTCGGATGACCATGCTCATATATTCATTAGTAGATTCCTCCAAGCTCTTATCTCGATTCCAGGTTGTTTTCTATCGGAATTCACGATGTTAATGCCTTTCTACAATCCTACTAGTTTTTTCTGCTGCATGCTGATTCCACATCTGCTTATTACTGATCGAAAAAAGGCTCAATATTTTAAATACTACTAGTACTATATCACACTAATAGTCCTGCATAGATGACAGATATTTCTCAGTACTAGACATTGATGAAGAATGACTTTGATCAAGCGCCAAGGTTTACTAAACCTGGCTAGGTCTTCTTTTTGCAATATCCAAAGACCCACGCATATTCGAATTAACCCGGAAATGATTCAAAAAACTCACCCAGGCAGACCAAAATACTAATTATATAAACCAATCCTTTCGGAATGATCTGGAGGAGATACTACTATATCATTGCGTGAACCTTTTGGATACTAGGCCTATGGATGCCTTGATGCCTTGATGTTTATGTGGAGTATTTTATAGAAGTTAAATCAGGCAGGTGCGACCCAGCCGCGGTTTCCTTTTTTGACTGTTGCCAAATTGAGTGCTACTTTCACTGAGTCCCTCGTTTGGTAACAAGATACCCTATGTGGATAGAAATTTCTCGGGCTGGTATTCTTTTGTTACTACTTCATCGCTACCCACAACATCTACATCATCTACATCATCTATTGTGACACCAACTTGAACCACACGAACCACGAAGCCTATCTTTACACTAAGTAATTTCGGAACCATGGTTCCCCCTACACATATCCTAGACCCAGAGGGCAATGTCACGATCGTGTGGCTTGCCAGTGGCAGATCAAACAATTCCCCTGCCCAGGCACCTGGGGACGAAGTCTTGGCCAACTTGACTACTGCTACCTGCTATGATGCCCCTCAAGCTGCTGGTGACTGCTTTGAGAAGGATGAGAGAGAGGAGCTCCGCATGCAAGTTTCAGCCACTCATCTGAAATTCTCCTCATCCTATTTCAACAAGCTACTCACCGGTGGGTGGAAAGAATCCGAGGACCTTAACCAGAAAGGCTCCATCGAGATCGTTTTCACAGCGGATGACTGGAACTTCGAGCCTCTCTTGATCGTCCTTCATGCAATTCATTGTCAACACGGTCTAATTCCCAAAAAATTGACTCTTGAGATGCTAGCCGAGATCACCCTCATTACCCACTATTATGATTGCAAATAAGCTGTTGAAATCATGATGGATCTCTGGATTGATGGGCTTGGTCCAATGGAGAATTGGTCTCTACAAGAGGTCGCGCTCCTAATATGGGTTTCTTGGTATTTCCAAGTCCCGAAGCTGTTTGAGCAAGCCACCTCGGTTGCCATGTCAATGACTGAGGATGTGACCGATCAATGTATGGGGTTCCCAATCCCTAATGCAGTTTTTGGTAAGCAACTTGGGAATAATGTCCTCCAGATGTTCTGTGGCTCCTTTCTAATCAAATTCTAGAATCCATGCGCCGAGTTCGAGAACAAAACATGCAAAGCTTGCTCACCCTCCTCGATCAAGGCCAGAAAGACTTTCTCACTGGGGCCCGAGGGTGCAGCTTTGTATGCAGTTCAGTGATGTACGGAGCCCTCGCCAAGCAGATACATTCAAACAGGTTCCTTTACTGGAAGCCCGAAGCTCCTTTTAAGGGGTTCTCTTACCAGGAGCTTAAGGGGGATATAACGCTATTCGAGACACCCAAATGGTACGAAGCTTCGACGGGGAGGCGTATTCCGAACAAGCAGCATTCTTGCGAACACTCCGCAAGCTTTCACTTCTTGACCGCGAAGGCGCCCCATTACATCCCGGGGTTGGAATTAGATCAATTTCCAAGTCCCTAGGCTAGTTCTGACAGCTAAGCTCTCTCTTTCTGTCTTGCTTATCGTGGTCGTCATCCACCGCACAGCAGATTGAAGACGACACTGGAGTGACACAGACTCGCCGCGTTACCCCCAAAACCTGGATATTTTCTGCTACTTGAAGTCAAATGAAACCTGGATTTCCGTCGAGCTTGATTTAGGAACGTGCAATACTATGATCTATCTAAGGAGAGTTTCACATATCACGCAATTTACCACTTCGAATTTCGTTGAATTTCTTTGATTCCACAAGAGCCTTCTAGTTTATTCATAATATCACGACCCTTCCTCAATTTGAAACCTAGTATCCGGTGTACTAGCTTCAAACAGCTCAGGTCTAATCGCAGCAAATGTTCTTGCTCTACCCTAGATTAATACAGGTGATAATTATTTCCTCAGCTAATACCTAGGTATAATAATGCAAAAACTGAGGATATGCGTAGGAAGCATATAAGTTGACACTGCCTGGGGATAGGTTCTGTCTTGGCATCTGGGGATTGAGAAACAATGAAAGAGTGCGGTGCATGACAGCCACTTTTGTAAACACTACATTATGCAGCAAAGTACCTTGCAATGATCAATTTCATCTGCCTTTCATGCCTCTCTATGTTGATATAAATGTCTTTTATATGTCTAGATCGCAATCGTGGCATCCTCATCTCCATATAACCTACTGCCTGAGCTCAGAATCAGGCGGTTAAGTGCCTAGTTACCTAGTTACTGGAGTGCGTTTTGGATGACTTCATGCCTTGCTGCTTACTATATCGAATATTACTATGTAACTAGTATTTGCTAGTACGGCAGGTGCCACGATGGATCTAGCTCGCAGTTCTCCTATATTTACTCTTCGCTGCTACTAGTTGATCCTTTGACTATGATTAGTCGGCCTGGAATTCGACCTAAAACGCGTCGCAGGTTTAGCACGGCTTCAAGTCATTACAACACCCTTCTGTGTTGTTCTGACACGGATTTCTACTAAGTGATCTGCCTGGTCTGCCACCAAGTGAATTTACGCCTAAGTGACTACCTTCTTCAATCCTTTCAGTGTTAATTTCTCAACTTCACCATCATCCACAACACCCATGGGCAACACCCACACCAACAACGAAGCCTCCCTTAAGGTCGGGGCTATAAATCCCCCAACATATGTCCTGTATCCAGATGGCTAGGTGATGATCGTGTTGCTCAGCTCAGACACTTATTTTGCGCACTGGGCACCCGAAGACAAAGTCTCTGCGAAGCACCGTGACTCTAATTGCAGCGAACTCTACCCCGATGAAGGTTCCAAGGTTGTAGAATTTCTACTCCTTCCACTACCCCACCTGCCGATGCCTCCCCGAAATAGTTGGAAATAGTTGAGAGGGAGGAGTTTCGTATCAAAGCTTCTGTAAGCCACATGAAACTTCCATCTTCAAGTTCATATTTCAAGAAGCCTCTAACCAGTGGTTGGAAAGAAAGAGAAGTTTTCAAGCCAAAGGTCTTTATTGAAACTTGAATTGAAGTGACACCGGAGAACTGGGGTTTTGAAGCCCTCCCGATAACCAGTGGACCAGAAAGATTGCAGAATTGTTACCCAGGCTGCGACCGCAAGTTGTGTTACGCCACTGCCATGAGAAGGAATGCCATACGCGGCTGTCTATGGAGATGCTCGGAAAAGTCGTTCTTGTTGCAGATTACTACCAGTGCAAGTCTGTCCTGTTACTCATGGCAAATTTTGGATCAACTCGATGCCTTTTGAGAGGTCTATACGAGAGGCTGTCATTCACTTGTGGGCTTCCTGGTTTTGGGAAAGGCCATATGAGTTTAGCCGCTCAGCACTGTAATTAATGAAGCACAGTGACGGTGTGATTGATCTTCGGGGACTGCCAATCCCAAATCGAGTTCTTGGTACGCAATCATATCTCCCATAGTCTATCGGTTCCTACTTTTGAAATTCAGAAACAATGAATAAATCTCGAGAACGGGTTATCGAAGACAAGTTCGTCTTTCTTGACAAGACGCAAGCGGAATTCTTAAGCGGCGAACGAGGCTGCGGCCCTCAGTGCAGTTAGATCATGCATCAAGCTATTGCTAGGCGGATTCGATCTAAATTTCTGCTATTTCCGAGACCTGTAGCTCCACGACGCTTTTAGGTACAACTCTATCAAACCTCCGAGGTTCACATACTACTAATACTCATTGTATACAACTTGAGTTCAACTCTTGCCTAGGGAATCTCCAGACTATTTCAAAATACACGACTATATTGCCACCTTGAACGGACCTCGATAGCATTCACCCGGCTCATAATTATGGGAAAGAATTCAATTATAACCTCGCTGTATAATGGATGTCCTAATGCCTTGTTGCCTGATGCCTATATCCTATGTGATATCCCTATGGCAGGTGCGACCCAGCCGCAGTTTCCTATTTTGGCCGTGCCTTCCTGCTTAGGCACTGCGAGCCCTGGAGTGAGTATTGATGTTCCTTCGCTTAACCTTCTTTCCTTCATCCTTCCCAGGCTCACCATCCACAATAACCTTCAAGGAACTCTACCTGTATCCACCATCTTCCAAGAACACCATCAGAATTAACTTGAGGGCTGCTCCCAACTCATACGACAGAATGGATGTCCCAACCCACGTCATCGATCCACATGGCGAAGTGGTCATCGTCGTTGTTAGCGACGACTCTCCATTAGCTCTACTGCCTGGAGAAGTGATCCCTCCCAAGACCCGGTCGACTGCGCCTCAATTTGATGATCATCTCAGTAAATGTGATAGAGACATACTTCTCAGTCCACCTGGCACCCGTCCTGACAATATTGACCCGGCTTTGAATACTCCTCCTTGTGGCCGTGTCTCTGCTCCCAACGCCCACGGGGAGGAATTCCGGATCAAGGTATCAGCAAAGCACCTCATGTTTTGCTCCCCCTATTTCGAAACACTCTTGACCAGGCCATGGAAAGAAACAGCAACCCTCGGACGGACAGGCACAATCCAGGTCAGGGCAGATTGATGGGATTTCGAAGCTCTGTTCATCGTTCTACGTGCGATACACTCACAGCACCATATGATCCCTAAAAAGCTGTCTACAGTGATGCTGGCGAGGGTCGCCCTAGTAGCGAACTACTACGGGTGCAAGTCTGTTCTTCTCACCGTAGCAAGAAAATGGGCCAAGTGGCAGGATTATGGGCGTGGGTACACGCTGCGCAAATCCACAGTCCTGTTATGGGCTTCTTGGTTTTGGGAAGCACCCGGTGAGTTCAGATTTGCAACAAGGAGAGTGATGAAACAGAGTGAGGGTCCGATCAATCCTCGGGGACTTCCAATCCCACATCGAGTTCTCGGTAAGGAATCATACTATTTTCAACATCGCATATCGGTTCTAACTAAGCTGCAGCAGCTATGAACGAATCTGGAGAGCGCGTTTTAGAAGAAAAGTTCTCGTTTATCGATAATACCCTGACAGAGCTCCTAGAAGGCAAAAGCACACAAGGATGCAGCCGTAGGTGCAGAAAGATCATGCATCAAGCTATTACTACATGGATTCGATCGAATGCTTTGTTATTTCCGAGACCCGCAGCTCCATTCCCAGGACTTTCGTACACGCATCTCGGAGAACTGTTTGATCAATTGGTCAAACCGCCGCCGCATCGGTCTAACCAGCGTTGCCGTTGTGACTGGCAAGAACAGCAAAGTTCTTGGGGCATTTGTTGTGGTGACAGGAATTTTTACTACCAAGTGTTCAGGTATCTAAAACATGACGACCTTATGGGTTGGATGCCACCAACTGACTTTGGTGGGTTTCAACTAAAAGAGTTCAAACCTTATGTTCCGCGATGGCAGAGCATATGATGTTGGTGGATTACCTGCCACTCAGACTTTTCTGATTCCCTGGGTTCGCTGATGAGGGTAACCTTCTGATCGCGTGTTGTCAGTGTCCGCCCTAGGCTTCAAATTCCTGAATTTATTCCGCGTCTGTACTCAGATCCGGGGATGAAAGAAAAATCCATTACGTGAATCAGGTGGGAGCTCGTACAATGAAGCTACCCGGTTATCACCCAGAAGGGTCTGTGTATCAATGGAGATTTGTAGGATCTATGGAAAGTTTGATTTGATCATTGTTTGTGAAGTTATCAAAATCGACTTCAAAAGTATGTAACTTGAATCAAATTCGCTACCAGTTGACACAACACTGCCTGATCTCCAAAAAGTCCGTTCTCGCACCGCCGAAATGACGCGTTGCAGATAAAAGGGATAAGATACTATCTACAACATCTCGATATCGTGTGGATCTCTATTTGGCCAGGTCTACTAATCAGTACCTAGGCACTCTTATCATCGCCACTGAGTCACGAGATCGAGACCCCACACTCTTGATGTGGGGAACTTGAACCGTATCTCCCCGTTGATAGCCCTCGAGTTTATCGCTTCCAGCCACTTGTCAACCCCTCGCAAATGAAGCTGAAGCGATGGAAAATAGGAAACGAACAACGCGAGCGTGAGTTTTACACAGTGTGCTAGATTTCCAAGCAACTTCTAACTAACGTTTTCTACACAGATGTGATGACTGTCGGCGCATGAAGGAGAAGTGTGAGGGTGGAACCCCGTGCAGGAGGTGTCTCCGCTTCCAACGTGTCTGTGAGAAGAGGCAACAGCCCAAGACAGCTGATTTTCGGGCATATATTCCAGCGTGAGGCTCCGTCAAGCGAATTTTAGGAGGTATCAAGTCGCTGAGATATCAAACAGGGAACAACTGGCCAAGGCTGATCTTCAAGACTTAATCGACCGCTCCAAGTATATGGAACGAATATTGAAACGCACGATTAAAGGTATCCGGCTCGATTCGAAAGGTCTTGCTGAATTAGCGGAGTCACTTGATAATGACGGTGATAATGTGAGCTTTGTCGGATCGGACGCGCAAGAGGTGAAGGAATTGGTGATGGACGATGAGGCTTGCACGATGGATCCGAAAGAGGATAATACAACTCGTCAGTCTTTGCAATTCCATTCCATTCGGATCTAGCTTATCATCAAACCTTTGCAGATTTTTCTGGGGAATTCTCGTATTGGAACTTTTCCATGCGACTGAAACAACATTTTGAGCAAATAGGGGGATTGGAGAGTCGGGTAAGATTAACCAATTCTCCCCAAATACCTTCTCCAAGATAAAGAAAGACATTATCTAATCCATCAAAATAGAATGCAAGTGATCACAACAAAGGTTGGGACTTTCCACGAGCCCATCAACTACGGCCAGGACGTGATCATCTGTCCGCGGCAATATCATGCTGTCCACCCCGTCCAATTGCGGAATTCCTGGCAAGAACATTCTTCAAATACGTCGAGACCCATTATTTTTTAGTCGAAGAGACCTGGCTTCTCGAGCGGATGAGCCTACTATATGAAGACCGTGGGAGCTTCACTACCAAGAAAGGAGGCGAAGTGATTGTCAGCATCCTACTCACTGTATTCGCGATCGGCTCTCAATATGCACATCTCGAGTCATCAACGAGTAAATCCGCCACATCCGAAGGCCAAACATTTGCCGAAGAAGATATCGGCGCCATATTTTACCAGCAAGCGATTCGCTTACTTCCTGAGATTATTGAACAATCCTCCCTTGAAAGCGTCCAGGCCTGCCTTCTCTTCGGTTACTATGCACTTCCAGTTGATACTTCGGGACTTGGGTACATCTACATCAATCTTGCCATTCGGCTTGCTATGCAGAACGGGATGCATCGCAAATGCAAGAATACTGCATTTACTGCGACTATGATCGAGGCCCGTAATCGTGTGTGGTGGACGACGTATCTCCTAGAAAGGTGATCTTAGTGTTAACCCTGAATGGCGACATTTGCTAACAAAGACTACTAGAAAAATTTCAATCTTCCACGGAAGACCTCTCTCGGTACTAAGAACCGAGACTGACGCGACACTCCCTTTATATCGACTCGAATTAGAAACAGTCGTCACTCGCACAAGTATCACACGTACTGGAGCCTCAATTCAATTAATTCACTATCTAGAAGACTTGTTTAATGATGTGTACGTCTGATTCACAAGAAATTTGAGTTCATGACATCCTCTAACAAATTTGCAGACGCAATCTTCGGACTTGCCGCAAACACCAAATCCCCGAAATAATATCCAGCCTCTTGAATTCCAAATCCGCAATGGCGAGGTGGTGGAGCTCCCTCCCTAGAGAGCTTGTATCCAGCAGACTTCAACCAGTTGGACAAGTTCGTTCAGTCATGCATCTTCAGCTCGAATATTGCCTTGTTCGCATGTTCGTTGGGCGGCCATTCCTACTAAAGAAAAACATGTCCGAATCAATGAATAATTCACCAGCGAACCCAGAGTCTGGCGCTACCGAAAATTCGTCGTCATACCCCTTGGGGCCTAAGGAGTTGATAGACGACTGCATAAAAGCCGCGACGGAGGCATTGGATCTTTTACAAGAACTCCAGGATTCCGGGCTTGGCTTGGCACGAGCTTCGTACATCGAATATAGCTCGTGTCGAGCGTCACTTCTTGTTTTGATTGCTCACTCAATCCAGAGTTTCTCCGAGCAGTACAGAACCTCGATCTACAAAGGAATGGACATGATTCGAGAGATGTCTGCAGCTGGCGAGTCAGCTCAATCTGAAGTCTCTTTGATCGAGGCTCTTGAAAGGGCACTTGCACGACTCCATAGCGGGGTCCAGTTGTCCCAGCAAGACCAAGTGGCTTTACCAGAGCGACCAATCTCAGATTATGAGGCTTTCAAGCACTGGGGAGCAACAGTTAGAGAAGATGTCGCATTCAAAACGCCAAATAACGCGTCAAGACCTGCCAGCCACACAGAGGACGCAATACTGCGAGCCGGTCAATCTCGAGATTTTGATACACACTCGTACGATCGAACAGTGGACATTGACTATAATCAGGCATTTATTTCGCCCTTTGATCATGACATGGATTTGCTCGGCGCTTTAGAACCCATTTTTGAATCGCCAAACTTCGGCACTACCAGTTCATCGTTCTCAGCGGCATGGCCTACCTGGACCGAGTCGCAGGTGCTTGAACGATTTCTAACCAACCCAGAATTTGGATCAAATCAGGGCATGGACATGAGCAGAGAATAAATTCCCCGAGTCCATGGGGGTCTGTTTCTTTGCCACCAATAATAATGTACCATTACACATCGCCATTGTATTTTGATCTCTATTTGATTGGAACATGAATTCATTGAAATTTGTACGAGCCCTTCAGGACGACGCAGCAATAATCTTATCCGCCATAGCAGGCAAACTATCCTCATGAACCTCCATATCTACATCAAAAATCTCCGCGCAAGACTCCTTCTCATAAACAGTACAATAAGCACCCCGGAACCCCACTTTCACCGCAGCAGAAACATCCCACATATGCGCCGCCGCAAACCACTTAACATCATCATCCTTAAACCGAGCCAAAGCAGGCCTATACGCCGCCAAAGCCGGCTTAGCAACACCAGCCGTATCGCAACTCAGGAAATTTTCAAGAGGCATATCGACACCCCCGCGCTCGAAATACCCTCGCACACGCGTCACATCTCCGGTCGTAAGACACCACACCGTGAACCCCGCACCACGAAGTTTATCGAAGCATTCCTTCGTTCCGGGTCGTAGCTCGAGTTCAGAGTAACTCTGCGCGCACTGTCTTCTCTCGTCTTCTGTTGCGAAGGATCGGGGGTCTTCTATGCCCATCATGTGTAATGTGCGGAAGAAGAGCGCTTGCATTACTTCCTTGTATGGTTTGTAACGCTCGGAAATAGAGAGGAAGGTGAATTCTAGCTCGGCTGCTGTCATCCAGGTGAAGCCGAAGGAGCGGGCTGTGATGTTTTGGGCTAAGAGGCGTGGACCGATGATTTTGTCGATGCCATTGTAAAAGGCGTCGAATGAGACGCATGTGCCGACGACGTCGAAGACGACATGTTTTTGGCCAGACATTGTAATTTGCCCCGATGAATTGAAGTGCAAGTAACAGGAATGGACTTTCCTGGGGAGTTGTTGAATATTGCGGTTGGTGCGGGGTTCAGTTCAGTAGTAAAGGGCGGTAGGATGACAATCCAAAATGTCTTGGAATCGGCTTCCAATCGATTGACCTGGAAACAATTCGTAATGTGGTATTAATTGATCTTTTGTGATTTGATGACAATATTCTGGGTCCATGCAGAAAGATAAGCTTCGTAAGTACGTTAATATAGGGGAATCGACTGTGAATGGTCCCCCGCACCAAAAAGTGTTATCGCGAGATGCGGTTTGAGGCTATTCCCGGTTTGGTAGGTCCGGTCCGGTTTATCTAATGTGGAGACCGGATATTAACTAATTTTTATCGTGCTCTCACCTTATCCTTGATTCTGGGTCAGGTGGTTCTGTAAACGGAATTGGGGGTCAATCAGGTGTGTATCTCCAAGTTAGGTTCAAGTTTCTAGATCCTTCTTGTTGGTATGTGGGAGGCCTCGGTGTTGGAAAGTTCAAATTTTGTGGTCTTCTCTCGTCACTATCATTGAATGACCACTGCGTTTTGTTTTTCTAAGGGAATGATTGCTCAATATGTTAGGATATGCATTTGTTAAAATGCTCCATTTTGTGCCCTGCATGATACTATGTGAGTTCTTCCAGTAATGGACCTTCTCTGGCAGGGCTGCACTACTTGTAGTAGTATGCGATCGAAGCGGTTGAGCATCTCAGATGATGAACATTAGCTTAAAGTATTCAATTAATACATGATGATTAGTACTAATCTTAGAAGAGATCAGGATATCCGAGATGTTTTAAGGTCTACTGAGGGTGTACGCAATAAAATTAGAAGAAAGCAATATTACTATTCAATTGATCCAATCTAAGACCACAGGATATTCAACCGTCGAAGCCCGGTTTTCGGCTTTGGCTCAGGCTCAGGGTTCTGCTGATAATGTTCAATAAAAGGTCGAATAGGGATTTCATCCAAGGGGATAATCTTCGTTTTCTTCCACAATTTGTACCCAAAGTAAACGATAATGATGAACGGAAGGTTGAAATACGAGCTGATAAAAGTCTCTGTCGACCAATGACCCTTGAGAAAGGTGGAATAACCTCCAGTGAAGAAGAGAAGGATGAAAATGACCAAGGAGAACCATGCTCCATATGGTTGGAACGGAGCTGCCCAAGGTAGCTCTCGACGATCGATGCCTTGCTTTTTGCATCCATATAAGAACCGAAGATAGACAATCAACAGGGTGATCCAATTGACGAGCGTGGATATAGACACCAAGTCTTGGAGCCATGTAAAAGCGGCTGATGCTCCACTAGAAAGGCACATGTAACCGAGGGCCATAAAGATGCCATAAAGGGCGACGGCGATATATGGAATTGAGAAGCGATTAAGACGTTTGAAGATAGCAGGTGCGTGGCCTTGCATAGCCAGTCCGTATAAGATTCGAGAGCCTCCGAGCATATTCGAATTACCCGAAGACCAAGCCGATGTCAGGACAATCGCATTAATGATGGACGGTACCACCTTAATACCGGCAGACTTGGCTGCAATCACAAAGGGGGACTGGGCTGCTGTTCCAGAGTCCGAAAGAAGATCTGGATTGGCAGATGACACCACCAAAGTCATTGTGAATATCGTAATCACATAGAATACCAAGATTCGAACAAATATGCGCCGTGCAGCCATAGGAATAGCGCGTCGTGGATTTCGGGTCTCTGCAGCAGCAACGGTGATGTTTTCGATCCCTGAATAGGCATAAAGAGCATTGCTGAATGTAGTCCAAAATCCAAGAAACCGACCAAGGGAGCCCTCGATACCGAGATATTGAACAAAGGGGCCATATGGGGCCTTCCAAAATTCAAAGCCGATAGTTTTGTGATTTGGTGCACCACCACAGGTAATGACTAAAGCCATGATATTGATGCCGATAATCAACATGATTTTCAGAGTCGAGAATGCAAATTCAAGTTCACCGTATATACGGACGAAGAGTAATGCCGTGATGATCATCACAACACCAAAGACAGTGATCCATATAGCACTGCTCACATTGGCAGCGTCCCAAAATTCGACAATAACAGCACAGGCGACTAGTTCAGAGGGGATAGACACAATGTAGGAGTATATTTGATTCCATCCATTGGCGAATGCAAGTGCCTCGTCAAAGAAGACATCACAATATCGTATAACACCACCTTGAAGAGGAGCTAATGAGCCCATCTCTCCAACACCAAATACAACGCTTGAGACGGCGAGGCCAATGATCGAGTATGACAAAAAGGCTCCTAACGGACCCGCGTAGGCGATGGCACGACCAGAGCTCAGGAATAGACCGGTGCCCACAGTACCAGCGAGGGCAATCATCTGAATGTGCCGCTGGTGGAGTCCCTGTTGGAAGTTGTTGATCTCCTCCAACTGCCCGGCAGCATTCTCCTCGTCAATTTCCTTCGTCATCCCAGCGTTGTAATTAGGGTATTTTTCCTTCGAGGAAAGATTTTGAATGTCGTGATCTTCCGACATGGCGGAAATGGTCATGATTAAAGAATAATCATGAACTGGAGGTTTCCCTTGGATGGTGTTGGCGAACTTCGAGGAGTTGAATTATCGGAGTCTTCGCGGGACATATGTACTCCTTTTCATCTTCAGGTGTGTTTCTATTGGAAATATTTTGGCGCCAATGGCAATGCTCGAAGGGAGGTCATCTTGGGTTCTTTGGTAATCGCTCGATTATCGTTGGTTCAAGCAACCGGATCCATTATCACCGGCTAGATAACACTTTGACAATCATGCAGGCAAAGGGAGCTTAGCTTTAGTGCTGGTGTCAAAATCCCAAGTTCCACGGTGGCTTCATGCGGGGAAGCGCATGGAGGCGTCGTGATTAGACTTTAATCTCGAGGCCCAAAGAGTTAAGTCCGGTCCGGTCAACCAAACTAAATTCAACCCGATTTGGATGCCTCGGGAACCACCGAGGCAGTTGACAGAAGATAAGCGACTCCGGTCTCCACCCCGGACCCGGTGCCACGCTCCGTAATAAGGAATTTTGTGATAAAGCCACATCAACTCTATCAAAACGAATGAGAACTTAATTAAGCTCTGATCCATGCCTTGAGCTGATCGTTCTCCCAACTCCATTCGTTGTCATCCATCCTCTCACCATGCCTTCCCGGACCGAAGAATTGCCTACTCGGACAAGAGACTCCTTGCCAACCGCAGGGACTTCTCAATGTCTCCCAGTTAATAATCCCGGCGAAACTATCTGGCAGACAACCAAGCATAGGCTGCATGACCATCGCTCAACAGAGCAATTGCCCGAGTACAGCGATATCGTGATCATAGGTGCTGGTTACGCTGGTGTTGGTACCGCCTACCACCTCGTCAAGGATCATGGGGACGCAAACAAGTCAATCGCCATTCTAGAAGCTCGCGGTGCTTGCTCGGGTGCAACTGGCCGGAACGGCGGTCATGCGAGACCTGACTTTTATGGTCACATTCCTACATACATCGACCGTGCAGGAGATCGAGCAGGAGCTGAGATAGCCGAGTTTGAAATCAAAAATCTCAAGGCTGTGAAGAAAATCATCGACCAGGAGAAGATTGATTGTGACTTCACTCTAGCTCGGTCAATTGATGTTTGGTGTAATACAGAGGCTGCCGAGAAGGCGAAATCTACATATGACCAAATGGTTTCCAGGAATTTCGAGTATATGGACGATGTTGTTTTCTATGCAAATGATAATGTCGAAGGAGTAAGTGGATTAGCACCCCTCATAACATGGAGCATAAAAGCTGACTTTCTGTTAGATTTGTGGTGTGAAGGGCGCCAAAGCCTGTGCCAGCTTTACTGCAGGGACGATGTGGCCGTACAAGTTCATCATGCATTTAGTTGAGCTGATTGTCGATGCTGGCGTCAACCTCCAAACAAATACGCCCGCCACATCAGTGACTGCTGATCCCGAATCTGGGTATATCATCGAAACACCTCGAGGCAAGATGCGTGCTGGCAAAGTTGTCTATGCAAACAATGCCTATGTCTCATCCCTCCTGCCACAATACAGAAAGAACATCGTCCCATGCAAAGGCATATGCTGCCACATCAAAGTCCCTGATGGAGTGACACCACCTCTGCTGAACAACTCATATATCAATAGAACTGAGGACAACGTCCTTTCCTACCTTATCCCACGGGCTGACGGCAGTATCGTCGTCGGAGGTGCCGCTGCCATATTCCGCAAACACGAAGAGCAGTGGTACGACAATGTGGACGATAGCGTCCTCATAGATTCTGCGAAAGATTTCTACAACGACTATATGCAGAACACCTACTGGGGGTGGGAAAATACTGGAGCTAAGGTCGACAAGATTTGGACTGGTGTTATGGGCTACTCCTATGACTCCAACCCTCATATTGGGACTGTCCCTGATGGTGGCAAAGAGGGCCAGTACATTATCGCAGGTTTCAATGGCCATGGCATGCCTGTCATTTGGCTTTCGTCTAAGGAGCTGGCCAAGATGATTATTCAAGATATTCCTTTCGAGCAAACCAGCATGCCTCGATTGTTTCAGACATCCCAGTTTCGAGTCGACCGGGCTCTGAATGGGAAGATCGAGGATGGCGATATTTTGGGAAGTGGTAAATTTCCGGCTACCAAGCCCTAAGCACCGTCTATCTAATTTGCGTAATGAATTATTCCAAAATAAATTTCCGGAAACTCTTTGAAGAAATGTAATGTTAGTTTCTGGCCAGGATGACCCTGCGAGGTAGTTTTGTCCCTACTAGCTTTCTAGTCCCTACGCAGAGTAATCAAATGCTAGACTAAGATACTGGGCCCGAGGGCTTGGATACTCACAAGTAGCCAAAGATTGATCTATTGGAGATTTCGAATGTCATTTGTGCTGATAGACAGCTCTCGGTTGATTCTCTTTCTTATGGTAAGACCAGGCCAGCTTCTACCTACGCAACCTACAGGGTCACTAGAATTTCACAATTGGACGTTTGAATCCTATAAAATTCAGGAACCAGAAAATCAGACATATGATCTTTTTCCCCGAAGGAAAAACTCCGTCAGTAGAATACTCGCTAAATTACGTGGGGCGCTCGTTGGCGTCTTGGTTGATCGTCACCGTATGGCTGAGAGGAGCACCATTTCAAAGGGTGCTACAATTTTCCCACGCTTTGGATCCCTCACTGGCTTGATTTCAACTATACGCTGCGCTCTTGTGGCTTGGAAAATTAAAACAAGAGGAAATCACTTAGTTGTGAGATAATGGCTACTATGCATTATAGCCTGGCCTGTAACCGAACAATATTACGTCATACATCGCCACTTCAAATTGTTCTTGAAACAAGTTAGAGGAACTAGACATGTGGTATAAGAATGTAGGACAAGAAAATATAATAAACACATTCAGTTTCTTTCCCATGAATTAGGAACAAAATGGTCTTGCATAATGTCAGAATTACCTCACGTCGAGCAAAAAACCTTGAGTAATTTTGCAGAGCACAGTGGGGACTCCTTTAAGGAGCGCCAGAACTCTGAAAAGGCTCGACAGATTGGCATACACCCCGATGAAAAAGGTAGCAGTACAACAACCTACTTGTCTCTTACTTTGCAGATTGATTTCCAATCTTTTTCCTCCTTGAATGGGCGTTTTAGTTGACTCTCGAACGACGTGGTGCCATGTAGAGCGAGGACGAAAGTATGCAAGAACGGCAAAGAATGAAGAGGGCATAGAAACATCTCCATCAGAGAACAATCAAGCCAGGGGATCGAAAAGTACCCACCAACTAGATATGTCTCATTCAGAATCTAGGGGTGAGTTTGAAATAAAATTTCGTGAATTCAGTGCATTAACGCATCACTAGCCGTTTGAGAATGATTACTACATTATACGATCTCTTCTTGCATAGCGCCCTTACTCAAAAATTACTACTAGTATTCTACCAAGCGCTGCACAGGGGTTTTGGTCACCTGGTGAGCGTATGAGATTCATGGGTGGACTGGATTGGATGTACAATTAAGCAAAGAGCAGCTACTACAGTTTGGCAATTTGAAAATCTTGTTTCAAATTTTCAAATGCTTAGTGACCAAGCGCCACGGGAGGATGGCGACGGGAGTTCCGCAGAAGATAGTATGAAATCAAGATCAAGTGTTAAAGACTGTTTTTTGTTACGTTAGAAGGTACATCAAGTCTAGTCATACTTGCAAGACTTCAAGACCCCATCCGCTGGTAGGAGAGTGCCCGGAGTAGACGTGTAAGAAAGGACAAGGTTTCACTAGCACGAGTGTGCAATGATTTCATACCTAGGTACTGTAATTTCGATGCTGTGATCTCTCAAATTTGATAAGATTCTACTTGTTTCGCTGTGGCAGAGTACGTCATATTGAAGTCAAGACGGGACGATTGAAGTAAATCACGGAGATTACTTTCTTTGCACCGTGGACATAATGTTCATATCACCAATCAGCAAGATAACACGACGTTTTCATGATGGAAGAACCCACTTTATTTTTTCGAGATGCTGTAATCATGAACCAACTTGCATGCCAGTGGAAGCCTAACCTGAAAGTTGAATAGTCTATGATCATAAATACGTACTAATACTAATATTTGATAAACCTTCCAATGCAGTAAAACTTGAATTATAGTGAAATTTTCATCAAGTGGTATTAGTTCGATTGAGTTAAATACCGCGAACATCTCATGCGCTGAAATCGATAAGCATTTGAAAGTTCGATATTTTTTTCTTGAACATCAGTCAACATGTCTCAACCGAACCAGAAGACCTACGAACTCAACACCGGGGCCACGATTCCAGCGATAGGCCTAGGAACCTGGCAGGATAACGAGCACCAAGAAGCCGCCGTTCTTGCAGCGCTCAAGACTGGATATCGCCATATCGATACTGCGAGATGGTATGTAGCACTCATCTTCAGGCTACCTGTACAAAACATTCACTAATGCGGATTCAGCTATGGCACCGAACCAGCTGTTGGTCGAGCTATTAAGAAAAGTGGCATCCCTCGGAACGAAATCTTCGTTACCAGCAAGCTGTGGAACAATAAGCACCATCCCGAGGATGTCGCTCCAGCACTACAGCAGACTCTAGATGACCTTGGCTTGGAATATCTTGACCTATTCTTGATGCACTGGCCCGCCGCTTTCAAGCCTGGTGACGATCCATTCCCATCCGACAATAATGGCAGATTGGTGCCAAGTGGTATAGATTACCTTGATGTGAGTCCTTTCCCTTATATTTTGGCTCTCAGGGTTGCAACAGAAAGCTAACAGTTGCAGACATATCGGGCTATGGAGGCTTTGATTACGTCTGGAAAAGCCAAGGCCATTGGTATCAGCAATTTCTCTAAAAAGGAGATACAGCGCATTGTCGATAATGTCGAGATTAAGCCAGCGGTTCACCAATTCGAAGTACATCCATGGCTACAACAAGCCGATTTCACGAGATTTCACCGCGAAAATGGTATTCACGTAACGCAATACTCGCCATTTGGCAATCAAAATGAAATTTACGGCGGCCGTGAGGAGCATGGCCAACTGGTCAACGATGAGAGACTGATCGCCATTGGGAAAAAGTATGGCAAGACATCCAACCAGGTTGCTCTAGGTATGTTGTCTTTTAAATCGAAATTTCATCTACCTCGTTAGCTGCTAACAGATATTCTCTTCCAGTATGGGGCATCCAAAATGGCCGATCTGTTATCCCGAAGTCAAAGTCTCCAGATCGAATCGCGCAAAATTTCGATATTGCATTCACGCTCGATGATAGTGACATGCAAAAAATCAATGAACTGGACAAGAAGCTTCGCTTCAATGATCCTAGCAAGGACTTTGGCTATGACCTCTTCACAGATCTTGATGGAAAGATTTAGTCACACAAGCGAAAATAGCCCACACCAATATACGCTGGATATTGTCTTCATTATGACTACCAAATGATCATAGCATTACTACTTGTTTCCAAATCCCTGTATGGGGGCACTTTAAAAGATGGTTTCCATATAGCTATGGGAGTATCTTTCATGGCAAAGGAAGCTCAATACTAGGACTTGCAGTACTGGAGTCCATGGGTGTTACGACTCGGAGATGTCACGAGGTATACTACCTGGAGGAATTTTTTCGAACACTGTCCTCCCACCGAGTCTAGGGCTTTGAACTAAGGACCGAATTATTTCAAGGAGAAATAAATTCACTCACTCTTTCTTTCAAAATATTCAGAATTAATTTTATGCCTAAGTATATAAATACCTAGTCAGCAAGCCAGAAAAAATTGTGTCTTCAATGTTAAAACAGTGCAGTATGCAGTATACTACTACCAGTGTAGCAGTATAATGTGACAAATCAACCAGCATCTCTGCATGGGATGATACATCCCGTACAAATGTCACGCAATTCTTTTTGTCACGTCCACCTTCCTTAGGTACCATTGCTCCAAAAAGGTTTGGAGCAAGAATATGGTTGGTCCAGTACTGTTATCGACATAGGTATTGTGCAGGTGTTCAAGAGTCATTTTGCGTACAACTTTTTTAAGGCTGCTGCTATTCATCTGACCAAGATGTTGATACACGAGGTAATGACTTCCAAGCTGCGTATTAAAGTAAAAATTATCACTCCTGGCATTTTCCCAAGCGAGATGACTGCGGGGTGAAGCGATCAACAACAAAAGAGCCCTCTCCCGAAGGAGAAACTGGAGGGAAATATTGCAGCCGAATGACCTCGCAAAGATGAGCATATGTCGAGTTCGGTTATTTGCACTGCTAAAAATCAATATTTGAACGGAGAGACGGTTTCAGTCGACGGGGGTATTGTCCTGACAGTCGCATCTTTGTGAATCTGGCTGTTTTTCATGAAAATGAGGAAGAAGGAGCATGCTTTCCGTTTCGCCCTAATGTTAGTACTGTTTGCATCCTAATACCAATATCTTTTAAGTTTGCCCAATACTGCTATGGACTAATTAAAACTTTGAACTATCCAAAAGGTCTCTATCGGGAGCCTTCGACCATCCCAGGCCAGCTAGATACTCGCTGCCCTTTGTACCGCACCAGTCATTCAAGGCAAAACTGAGCGTTCAAATATGACGACTATGTACCGTCGGTATAGTAGCCAATGGAAGCTATTTTGCAGTCTCCCTTGAGTTTTCAAACACTTGGGGGCATGATGAAGGTGTATAATGACTACTAGTTACATATGGTGAATCAGTTACGAATTGTGCGCTGGTGCCCAGGTGTAGAGTCGAAATTTGCCAAGATATTGGCTCCAGTAATCAATCCACCCATATACCATGATAGCGGTTATGTAGTAGGAAGATTGCTTGAACATACTACCTATTACATGCTGTCTCCGTCATTACGACTCCACAAATCAGGTTTCTGGGGTTATAACTCTGTTCTTGTTTCGGGGTCTCGGGGTAATTTGACGTTCGTGTCTCTGATTGGCGAACTCTATTTCTTTCTCCATATGCAACAGGAAATCGCCCGATAATAGCTGGTCTTGAAATTAAAGTCTGCTCCGATGCATGACATGTATTTCGACTGTTCAACGTCATGGCGACGAAAAAAATTCCATCAAAATTATCGTATAAAGGTTACGGCACATGATGGACAGAGTTGGGATGCTGTGGACTGAAACTTTCACATCATACTAATCCTTGATGTCTTTCAAAATGCAACAAGAAACCGAACGTTTCGCGCGAGGTCCCAGTGCTCAATTCGATCAGGGTATGTCACGACGACACATTTTGTGCGAAATTTATAAGAGTCCTGGTTTGATTTGACTAAAATTTCAATTAGGCCATCGCGCCCCAATTCAACACCACAGCAAACCAGGCCTGCAATCTGAACTTGAGAACCCAAAGCCTACATCGACACAGGTTCCGACAGAAGACAATGGATACCAGACCTATAAAGCAGCGGGAAAGTTGAAGGATAAGAGAGCAATCATCACTGGAGGTGACTCTGGTATTGGCCGGGCCATCGCCCTCCTCTATGCGATGGAAGGTGCCTCCAGCTTGATTACATATCTTCCAGAGGAGGAATCAGACGCGAGAGAGACCATTAGACGAGTAGAGGAATCGGGACAAAAGTGTCATTCCATCTCACTTGATCTACGTGATAGGGGGAACTGTAAGAGAGTCGTGGATAAAGCTCTGGAATGTATGGGTGGTATAGACATTCTAGTCAACAACGCCGGAACCCAGAACATGATTGAAGATATAAAGGACCTAGAAGAGTGAGTAAACCCTATTTTACTAATAGTAGTATTCTCCTTTTCCTGCTATTCTTCTCTTATATGTATTCCTTTCACAATATTCTCGAACTTTATTAACAACGATACAGGGACCAATGGAAGGACACATTTGCCTCGAATATGGATTCTGTCTACTACCTCTCAAAGTACACTTTACCTCACCTCGGAAATGGATCAACGATAATAAATTGCGCCTCAATAAATGCCTACATCGGGCGCCCGGATCTTCTTGATTACACTTCCACCAAAGGTGCACTCGTCTCATTCACCAGAGGTCTATCCAACCAACAGATCAAAAACGGTATTCGAGTCAATGCTGTGTGTCCAGGACCAGGTAAGTGAGAAACACCACCGGGTAAATCATCTATTGTCTGCTTACACTTTGTAGTATGGACACCTTTGATTCCATCGACCATGACCACGTCTGCCATGGAACAGTTTACTAGCCCAATGGGTCGACCGGGACAACCAAGCGAGGTTGCTACATGTTTTGTTTTTCTGGCATCTCAGGATAGCAGCTTTATCTCCGGACAGTCCCTTCATCCGAATGGCGGGGTTGTTGTAAATGGTTAGTCAGATTTAAGCATATACAACCTTACATACACCTCTATACTCTAGCTTGGATAGGGTGTTGTCTGTGGCGTCTTTATGCAATCAACTTGAAGGTATCTAGTATTGCTACTATCTACTAGTAGTATGTAGTGCCTATGTCGTCTACGTAGTATAAGGCCCCCTGGGTCTGATCTCGGACATCGATGTCTAGCGCATTCAAATTCGCTCACCAGAGCTTATTTCTTCCATGGTCGCGAAGACCTCCAGGCTCTATTTCCTATGCCGTTATAATTACGATGACACCGTGACCGTGACCCATGTCTAGGCAATGCAAGCGCAATAATATTCCATGATAGCCCTTAACCCGTCACAGTGCCTCTATCTCGTCCAGCGATGATAGAGGTACTACAAGTACCCTTCATGACGCATCGCGTACGATGACAACCTTGGAAGATAACGGCATGTGTATCCCGAGGGATAGTAACTTGAATGACAAGAGGTCTTCACCAAAAACTACTGCATGCCACATTCAAGATTCCGACTCAGATCTCAGATGAAACCAACACCCAGCCCCCGCAATATCGTTAGAGTTTGAGACATCCCCGACAGACTGGAAGATCTAGATCACAAAGTGGAGTGCCTCAGACACATCAACTGTTTGTTTTCAGCTACCAGATCATCAACACCATGCGTCGATCATCGAAGATCCGCGCAAGGATCATCACGAGTGCAGTCAGCTATTATTGAACTGTGCGCCCGACAGGGCAGGGCGTTACGGAATGCGCGAAAGGGGTAGGAAAAGCGAGACAGGTTGGTTCCAGAAACAATGGGATGGTGTTCTTTATCCCTGGCTAGAGAAAGGGAAGGATAGGCGAGGATGCAGTCATGGACTCATAGCAAGGCACCCAATCATCCTGACGATCCCAATTCAGAAAAGGAGTGCCTAGAGACGGTCACGGTTAATCTCAGACTAGCTTTGTCAGCAATCCAATCCTCCATATATTAATTTCTAGTTCAAGTATGATCTGAATAAACAACTTCCGATCACTGTAACTATCAACTACATACTATCGACGAGTGTGAAAATGGCAAGTCTACCGTGGAACAGCCGCGGGAAGGAATGCTTGGCGACGCCACCGTCGATCTTCAATCGCAAGTACAAACACCTACATGTACAGCATCAGACTCGCATATCCAAGTATTAGGGTATCCCCGGACTTGGATCTCCGTGTCGGGATGTCATGAAGCTCTGATCGTGAGTTTATTCCTCAATTATGCAGCCTCAAACCCGCGTTTCGATGGAAGCCGATGCTTCCGAATCCTTCCATTTCTCACTTGGAGACGAATCGTGATATAGTATAGGACACAACCCCGAGGCTTGAGCTTCATTCTCTTCTCTAGCAGCGACTTCTTCAAATATCGTAATGAATAACATGGGCTGCATGAACCACAACGTCTAGTGACGTCTTCTCTTTGGCCGGGATCTTCTGGAAAAGCATATCCGTATATTCCGGGGTGAAGGTTAACTGGACCATGGTCGCAACAGCCAGCGACGTCACAGCTCAGGTGAAAGCTAGCTAAGGTCGTATCAAAGATTTACCGCCATCACGGCAACCTATAGAGAGACAACCGAGAACTCTCGAGTTGAATCCTTCGCATAGGCCGTTTCGATTACTGGTAACCTTCGGCATGACGTGGGATGGGGGAGAGGAGCGGGGAAACGGGGAAATGATCATTGCTTTTTCTGTTGAACAGATGGCACGTCATGTGTTGCTCTCTACTCGGTGGTCTGTTCGCGAGATACAGAAAACAGTGACTCTGGGGTGAGGACTCGGAATAGGGCAAACATGTGTGAGGTCGAGGGTGGCTATGGCTCGATCGTACGTAAGACGGAGAAGGTCTGACTCCGGTGGGGAAGGATCTCAGAGCCTGGAGAGTGAATGTACACGTTAAAGCGATTAAACGCTCATCCGAGCTTGACAATACCTACAAATCATTGTCTCTCTAGGCTGTGGACCTAAAAATTTTCCGAAGATTCCAGTTTGTTGGTTCGAACACGAGTCCTCCCTCGAAGTAGACAATGAATCCTTCAACGAGGCATAGATCGGGGGTTTTCCGTATAAGAATCCACATGCAATGACTAAATTTTATGCTGCACAGTAAAGGGAGTGGGGAAGTGCGCGATATACTTGGAGATGGAAACTTCACTGGTCAACGTCTGCCGTCCCAGAGACGTTCG
Source organism: Penicillium paxilli ATCC 26601 (assembly GCA_000347475.1). Taxonomy (NCBI): domain Eukaryota; kingdom Fungi; phylum Ascomycota; class Eurotiomycetes; order Eurotiales; family Aspergillaceae; genus Penicillium; species Penicillium paxilli. Next base: position 40,089 of record AOTG01000009.1, read on the forward strand.
AATGGTTCTCGAAGAATTCCAAACCTGGCACTGTACATCATGGTGGATTTTCGGATGTTGGTGGGACCGAGTTAACACGGGCTGGCCGTGAGACAGAGCGTGGGTCCGATTGCTTTAGTTGAGTAGTTTCGCACGATAAAATGATCTCTTGTGACAGCATGAAGTGTTAGAAAGTAGAATATGAATTATTGTGCGAGCACTACTATTGATAGGAGTGATTGGATATCTCGAGTTTGGTAACAAGCTACCTTGGATGAGTAAAACCCAAATATCAAACTATAAGTTGCTAGGAGTAGGGAACTTGCAAAATTGGAACGACGACCAGACGAAGACGAAAGAGAATGCGCTAGTCAACCGCTGCACAATGCATTCGGATTTATGACCGAGCGAGGCAGCTCCGCCCGCTCGTTACCATTGTGCCCGGTTTTCACAACAATCTTGATATGGAGATAGCCCTATTTTCAACGTTTGAAGAACTACTATCTCACCCTGTTATCAACCCCAGATCTCGGGACTTCCCATATCAGCATTGTACTCCATCATAGGGACAAAATGCTGCAACACCATGCTGTCAAACACCACCACAATGTACACTCTCTCAATGCACTACGGGCATAAGCAAGGAATGCACATTATCCGCAGGGAGGCTATCCCCACCCTCCACAGCCCCACTGATCCGCTCGCTAGTTCCAACACGGCTGCATTCTTGCATCATCGTCCACCGTGCGCTTGATTTGGGGCGCGGTGACGGCTTGCCGATAAACAACAACATGCACCATGCCGAGGCCGTTATTCCGGGGCCAAGAGATCATGCACGAGATCGATTAGGGCAAGTGGACGGTGAAGATGGAGGAGATGGATTTAATCTAAGCTTCTGCCTGCATACTGAACAGTCAAGAGGTCGCTTGGCGATGAGAGTCTCGACATACCTGCCCAATGGATTCGGAAGGTAAACAGAATCCTTCCTGGGCGCAAGGCGAAATCGTCCCAACAGAGTGTTTTATTGTTATTTTTCCACCGCGTAGCTGCAATGGGTGAAAATAGTCTTTGTTTGTACGACCGAGTCCACGGCTTGCTGTTTTTGTATTTGCACTCCTTGCTTCATTGTCAGCCGTCTTTGATCTTCAACTTGAAGTTCAAGTTTCTCAGTCGGATAATCAAACACCCAAAAACGAATTCTAGAGTCTCCTAGCAATTTCAATTCAACTTACTGTACATAAACAAGACAGCACAAATCAAATAACTGTTCAATCAAAACAGCGCTATTTGTGCGCTCGAAAATTCGACTCGCTCCACTCTCCTTGATGTCATCAGGGACGCAAACCGCCCGTGGCCCAGCGGGTCCGCGAGAAATGCTTAATCGACGATAATTGATGCATCCGGGACCCAAGCTCCACGAAGTGGATCCCAGTCGACGCAGAAGTGGATCTCCGCGGTGTTCCATGTACACACAGCGTACCGTGTAGAAGGCGTCCTTGGTGCTGGTCCGACTCTTGTCTTGTCTTGTCTCCCCTCCTGGCTGCATGCTGCTGGATGCGTTCTGCTCTGTTGGATGCTCTCGCTCGACACGGGGAAAGTTATGGAGACTGCCCCACGATTGTCACTTCTTTGCCACTTTCGTAAAATGGTTGCCATTCAAATATCCCCTTCCTCCCCCGCGAGTTGTGTCTCCTTTTTTCCTCTCCGCTGTCTCCATTGTTCTCCTGTACATGTGTGGGGGTGAGCATATACGATTTTCGACAACAACATAGGTCTCTCTATACTATCTTTATACCTGCTCGCCTGAGATAGACCATGGCGCCCACTTTTGCTGGCCTTTCTGGCCGGCCACTGTCCTTGACAGTGTCGACCATTGCGACGATGGGTTTCTTGTGAGTACTCCTCGGCAGCATTGGAATGCTATTGTTCCCCATACTGGGACGACTATGCTAACCCGCTGCAGACTATTCGGATACGATCAAGGTGTTATGTCTGGTATCATCTCATCAACGGCCTTCACCGACGTTTTCACAGCCGCCCAAAATGACAACACCATGCAAGCCCTGATCACGGCTGTCTACGAACTGGGTTGTCTTTTCGGTGCCATGTTCGCCCTTTTCACCGCAGACTGGCTGGGTCGACGTAAGATGGTCATTGGCGGTGCTGCCATCATGATTATTGGCGTGGTGATCCAAGTCACCTCGTTTGTGGGCCACATCCCTCTGTTGCAGTTCTTCTTCGGTCGTGTCATCACAGGTATTGGTAACGGTATGAACACTTCTACCATTCCAACCTACCAAGCCGAGTGTTCCCGCACCAGCAACCGTGGTCTCCTCATCTGTATTGAAGGTGGTACTATCGCCATCGGTACAATGATCGCCTACTGGATCGACTTCGGGGCTTCTTACGGACCTCCTGACCTTGCGTGGCGATTCCCCATCGCATTCCAAGTCGTCTTTGGTTTTATCATTATCGTCGGCATGTGGTACCTGCCAGACTCGCCTCGATTCCTCATTTCCAAGGGCAAGGTTGAAGAGGGCGAGTACGTCCTGGCTGCACTTGCTGGAAAGGAAATCGACGACCGCGAGACTCAGCTACAGAAGCAGCTAGTCATTGAATCCATCGAAGCGTATGTGATCTCTTTACCCCACAAACTCGCAACCCATACTAACAATATACAGTGCCGGCGTCGCCAATGGAGCAGGATACTCCGACCTTCTAACCGGCGGCAAAACCCAACACTTCCGCCGAATGATAATCGGCTCATCATCTCAAATCGCCCAACAACTCTCCGGCTGCAACGCAGTAATCTACTACCTCCCCGTCCTCCTAAAACAATCACTCAACCAATCCGAATTCATGTCCCTCCTAATCGGCGGCGTCAACATGATCGTCTACGCCATCTTCGCAACCTTCTCCTGGTTCTTCATCGAGAAAATCGGCCGTCGAAAGCTCTTCATCGGTGGAATGACCGGTCAAATGGTTTCCATGATTATCGTATTCGGCTGTCTTATCCCTGATCAGCCTGAGCCTGCCAAGGGTGCCGTCTTTGGACTGTTCCTTTACATGGCTTTCTTTGGTGCTTCGATTTTACCTCTGCCTTGGTTGTATCCGGCTGAGATTTCGCCTATTCGGACCCGTGCTAAGGCGAATGCTGTCTCCACTTGCTCGAATTGGTTGTTCAATTTTACGGTCGTTATGATTACGCCTGTTATGGTTGAGCATATTAAGTGGCGCACTTACCTTTTCTTCGCGATTATGAACGCCGTCTTCATCCCGCCCATGATCTTCTTTTACCCCGAGACGGCTGGTCGCAGTCTGGAGGAGATTGATATTATCTTCGCCAAGGGATACTGTGAGAATATGTCGTACGTGCGTGCTTCAAAGGAGCTGCCTAAGCTTTCAGATGAAGAGGTTGAGCAGAAGGCGCTTGAGTATGGATTTGGCGGCGGCGGTGGTGGTGATGGAGATGCTGAGAAGGGTCAGGTTGATTCTTCGAATGTCAGTGAGCAGGAGGGACGAGTTCAGCAGGAGTCTAGTACTACTCAGCAGTACTAGTGCTAGCCTGAGCAGAGTGGTTGTGTCTGGAAAAGTTGAAGTTGTATACTATGTTGTGTTCAATGTTTGAGGTTTAACAGGTGGTGTGCTTGTGTTTTACACTCAGATTGGCTTGATATACCCATTTTTTGTCTTGTTTCTGCGTACGATTGATGTCTGTATATTGGCATTGAAGTATTCGGTATTTCTTATCATAATGCACAGTGTATTGACACTATTTCTTTCTTGATCTTCTATTCGTGCTGGTAGTTGCATGTATAGTGTAGCTGAATGTAGACTCATATTTGTTGTTTCTCTGATATTGTATTATTCCATGATACTAGCTCTCTTTCTAGATACTACATCTGCCCTGATAGTCTATAGCCTTCTCTATAACAATACATAGGAGTGTATTGCTGATACTTCTACTGCTAAAGCCGGTTATATCCGGGTTGCCTAATCGGGAAGTATGAGTATACTCTGCAGTCTTCAAGTTGCTTGGTCTACTTTATCTTTATTACTATTCATCCTATGAATATATTTTCTAGTATTCTATTCTGTCCCATTTTAACTCCAGTATTCCCTAATTATAATCCCCCACCTGACCACAGTCTGACTGTATTAATGATTGGCGCAAGGACTCCGTGATCGGCTGATCCAACCTGTTTGGGGCGAACCTTGACTCCTTCTTTGCTCTTTCAACTTTCTTCTTCTTTTCTTTCACTTTTCTTCTCTTCTTCCCTCTTCTTCCTCCCTTCATCCTACATGTATTCACCCCTTTCAGCTCAACTCTGCACATTTTCAACCATCTTCTTTACTCCTTCTTTCATAACTACTACCTCCTCCCTCTCCACTATCGACATGCACATCACCCCCACAATACCCCCGCGATGAGTTCCTCTCTCGAGGCGAAGATCGTCGTCCTCGGCGCTCAAGGTACAAGGAACACCCTTGATCTTCACCATCTACAAGAAATCCCCAGACTAACAAAAACCCTCCCACCTCCTCCAGGCGTCGGCAAAACATCCCTCGTCCAGCGCTACGTCCGCAACGCATTTAATCCCTCCACAACAACCTCCACCGTGGGCGCCTCCTTCGTAACCAAACGCGTCCTAGATACCACCAGCGACACAGTTGTCCGTCTACAAATATGGGACACAGCCGGTCAAGAACGATTCCGCAGTATCTCGAGACTATACTATCGAGGCGCGCACGCTTGCCTGCTCTGCTATGATATCACCGACGAAACAAGTTTCCAAGAAATGGCCGGCTGGTTGCGTGAACTGCGCCGCAACCTCGGCACGGAGAACCCCGCCGATGACCAACAACAGCAACAACAACAACAACAACAACAGCCCCTTGTGATTCACGTCGTGGGGACTAAGTCGGATATTGTTTCTGAGGATCCGTCGCGTCGTCGCGTTCCTTTTGAACGGACTATCGCGTATGTCGCGGAACAACTGTATCCTACCCAGGCGTCGACTCCGCCTGCAACAGCCATCAGTAACGCCGGGCTTGGCTTTGGGTCCGGTGTTTTTGGCGGCAGTGCGGGTGCGAGTGCTGGGGGGTTAGGCAGCGCATCTGCCTCCGCTGGTAGTACCAGTGCGATCGGGATCGCGACATCCGCGGGCGCGTTACAGAGTCCAGATAGTAAGCGCAGTTCCGCGTTCTGGGGGCAGGAGATCGGGTGGGACTGCTGCCATGAGATTAGTGCCAAGGATGGAGAGGGGATAGAAGAGGTGTTCCGCGTCATCACCAGGAAACTTGTTGAGCAGCGGAATCGGCGGGATGCCGAAGCTGCGGCCCTGATGGCAATGACTCCTGGTTTGGATGGTGTTGCGGGGATGCCTTTTACTCCCAGTGTTGAGGGGAGTTTCAGGCTGGGGATTGGCGATAAGAGGCGGAGTTGGTTGGGGCTGGCCACTCCAAGCATTGAGCCGGAGGAGGTGCAGATGGAGGAGAGACGCCGGCGATGCTGTTAAGCAGCAGTAGCAGCAACAACAATAGCACAGTATCAGATATACACGCCGAGGAGGAGGAGGGGGATAATTTCATGGCGGTCCTCTGGTCTTTTGATCCCATGTTGATCTGTAGATATGCGAACACGCGGATATGCTAATGCTTTATTGATACCTTATTATAGTTAGTTATGATACTCCAAGTCTAATATTGTCTATTTCTACCATCTTAATACCAAACGAAGCTACTTGATCCTTCAGCCCCCGTAAGTACCAGCAGAGCCACTTTGTAGTACTCCATCTACCCCATCATCTCCAACGACTGCACTTTATCCAGTGGATCCGATCCACTTTGATCTACCGTGGAGTATCAAATAAACACTGAGGTCCTAGTACATACAGACTAGTACACTCATTTAGAATAGTTATATTATATATGCTCCTCCCAAACAGGCTCAATCAACCGAGTCTACATGCTAAGCGACCAAGATACGAGGACCCCTGCTCAGCCTCAATCCAAGCGCTGACTGTCATTGGCCTTCACCTGGGTGAATCACTCGGCCACGCTGGCCCAGTCTGCAATTATTCTTGCACTTGGAGCTTGGGCTCTCCTCTTTTCTTCCTCCTGCATCTCTCCGACTCCTCGTATTCTGCCTGTCATCATTCTTCACTTTTTTCCCCGTTGATCTTCCCGCCTCCATCCGTTTCATCGTGTCTATCGTATCGACCATCTCCATTATCCACCCCGCCACTTCCAACACAAGATCACAATCTTAATTTCTCAAACTTGACCATATTTAACTCTCCTCTCCACTCCCAAAATGATCACCGGAGTGGAGGTGGTTGCCGTGGTCGCGTGTGTGGCTGCTGGTAAGTAAACCCTTCTGCCTGTGCAAACCTACCTACTCTACAACTTAGGTATTATGCCCTAAAGATTGATTGATCACATCCTCACATCACTATCACTCACTTTTACAGTCATATCCGCCTACCAAGACGGCAGCCATGTATTCCACGACATCAAACGCAAATGGCGAGAACGCCGCAGCTCACACCCACAACAATCATCCGCCACAGACCTAGAATATTCCCTCCAACGCAGCAGAGACGACATCGTAGTCCAGTGGAACGGCCACGCAAACCGTCTCGGCCACCGCTTCGAAGTCGGCGACGAAATCGCCCAAGCAACGATGAAAGATATCCTCATTGGACTGCAAAGCGCCATGCTCACCCATCTGCGTGAGAATGGCGTTAACGTGAATATCCTTGCCCTGCTTAATATCTCGGATATTAGTCGTGCCCGTACCATCTCGGCTATGCATGAGCTTTATCAGCGGTTGGCGCAGGAGGCTCCTATTCCTTGGTTGATGACTTCGCCGGTTGCGCCTGGGTTGCCGGTTATTGATCCTTCGTCGCAGCTGGCGAGGTATATGGATTCTTTGCGGAATTTGTCGTCGAGTCGGGTTCCGGTGGATTCTCAGGCGCACTATCAGTATCAGTATCAACAGCAACAACAGCAGCAGCAGCAGCAGCAGCAGCAGCAGTATCCGCAACAGCATCAATTGTATAGACCCGCTCCTGTGAACTATTACTCGTCACCTCCAGTAACACCGGGTCGCGTCTACACGGGGAGTATCTCGAACTCCCCGCCAGAGTCAACCACCTTCGGAAGAAGCACATCCAGCCGTCGCCAATCCGTCGAAGCGATCAGTCCACGCGACAAAAGACAATCTAGTCTCAGCTCATTCAGTTCAACATTCAACTGGTTCTGCGATCGGAGAAGGCCATCAATTGAAGAAATGGAAGAAGATGATACTAGCTCATGCATTGCAGATGTCGCTAACATGCCATCTCTTCCACCGACATCACACGCCGAAGCATGCTTCATGCCTAGCGCTGATTCTCGAAACAGTTCCGTCTCTAATAAGATGCATCCGGCTGAAGCTGAGCTGGATGGACCGGTCGAGAAAGACATGTTAATTGAGAATCCGTGGATTGAGGAACAGCTAGAGAAAGAAGAGCAGGATAATACCTACCACAGGCATCAGGCCGAGTATAAAGCCCAACTGCAGAATCAGAATCAGAATTACCAGGGCCAGGCCCAAGGTCAAGGCCAATGGTATACCCCGACGCAACAAACAATCCCCACCAGCACCACTGGTAGTAGTATGAACATGTACTACATGAGCCCGCCAACCCAAAAACAAACCCCCAACGCACGAACATCAAGTATCCCCCGCTCAGCCCACAGCTCCATCTCAACCGAAAGCACCACTGGCAGCACAAGCACAGCATCCCGCCACTCATTATCAACCAGCAGCGACATAGTGTCCCCCCTACAAAACACCCGCAGCTCTACTAGTCACAGCGGACGTGGTCATCGTGATGGTCCCCGCACAACGCTATGGCCTCCATCCCGAAGCAACGATTACGCAGGATTCTGCAAGGGCGCCTGGAAACAGAATTCCGGATTCGAGGGCTTCAAGGTCCATAACGTCCCCGTGGGCTATTACAGTCTCGTCCCGAAATGGAAATGCGTTAGTTGTTTCTTCGATATGCCCATGGCGAGCTCAAGTTCAAGTTCTTCGCCTCGGTTTGATGAGAAGGTGTATACGCATTCGGCGAGTAAGATCCGATATCGCTGGTCGTTTCTTGCCAAGTCGCATATTGCTAGTAAGAATCGGTCGCAGGGGTCGGGGTCGGGGGGACCTGTTCCGAAGATTGGGACGTTTGGGTGTATGTTTTGTTGTTTTGAGAGTGATTGTTCGGTTGTTGCGTTTGGGGGTCTTGATACCTTTTTGAATCATATTGGGGAAAGGCATCGGGGGTTTGCGGCTAGTTTGTTGGGGAGTACGAGGTGTGTTGTTGGGAGGGTTGCGGGTTCTGAGGAGGTTTTCGATGTTAATATTCCTCCTTTGGAGTAGCACCGCTAAGGTTGTTCTCTCCTATGACATTTGCACTGCCCAGGGCTTGGAGGGCTACCAGGACTTCAATTCTTGAAGTTTCCAAGTGATGGTCGGTCGGGTAAGTGATACTAGCAGTAGATAGTATTCTTTTCTTGTCTATTCTTTTGGGATTTGGAGTTGGTTGGTATTGTCATGTTGATATCCCGGGTTGAAATTGTGTATAGTTCTTAATGATTCAAGTTTGAAAAGCTGTACATCTATATCCTTTCTGAGAATGACTCAAACCTGAAGGCATTTAGTAACATTCAATTTGCTTTCAATAGAGCACCTATATCCCACTGGCACTGGCAGTACTACTAGCTCTGAGGCAATGCTTCTATCTACTCGTACAAGCCTGACTAGTAGGTCACTATACAATGGAACTCAGCTTAACCGAACCAGCTCTTGATTGCTGGAGGCAAATGCATGTTTACTGGATCATACTATCCATCTAGATCCAATTGATAAGCAAGTTTGACAAAAACCCCCCGCGCAGAACTCTATATCAAGATTGAATCCAGGTGACATGGATTGTATTCCAAGGTTAGTACTATCTAATGCGCTATCCATGTTCTCGTGATGGCTCGGATAATCCAATTAGTATCGCAAGTCAACACAACACATCCCAGAACCATCCATAGGCTATTTCCGATCTTTACTCGCTTATATCTGAATCCTCCTCTTTCTTTCTAGGGCATAGCTCAGATTTTCAACGCTCGAGCAGTGATTCCATGATCCGAATCCCATATTTTCCCCAGCTTTTTATACGCTAGTGGCGTTATGTCTCTCGTTTAACGGGAATTGGGGGCCAAATGCAATTTTTCTCCACCGCGCATACAACCTTGGACAGCCTCATTAGCCGCGGAGTCCCAAGGAGTACAATCTAGTGATTGCTTAGGCCCTGCCAAGCGCAGCGGAACTCGGCAAAGTCTTTATTGACCCACTTATGAATACCGCATGAGTTATAACGGCGAGAGCCTCCTCGGCAGATTCAGTCAATTGATATTCAGGGTCCAACTTGAAGTTGACAAGGCTGAAAATTCAAGCTCGAAAAAATTCGAAGCCAAGCTTACTCCAAGTCGAAGGTTTTCACAATGCCGACAGCTACGGGCGTCCTCGATTCGGCCACAGTGACCTTTCAAAATTATGGACCTCTAACAACAACTTTTACACAGCCTGCCTCTTGCTCTGCGACAGACAGATACCTGGTTGGTGCTGGGAGTAGCGGGTTAATTCAACCCACCTGGCGAGTCCAATGCTGGACCGATACATCTTCGTCCGCAGACTGTCTGCCTCCAGTCACGACTACTACAGCAAAAGAGTCTGATGAAGGAGGTCTTTTTGTGGGGGTAGCTAGTTACCACTCTCCAGGATTGTACTGTCCGTCTGGATGGGCAACTTTTGGTCTAGCTTCCCGTGATGAGGGCAGCTCGATTAGTTATTCTGGTTCTGCGATCCCGACAACTACTATGGACATGGATCTGACGGATCCTTACGATTATGATTATAATGCGTATCTGTTAGCGAGGGCACTTGAGCCTGAGGAGACCATGGTTCTTTGCTGTCCCAGGTAAGCAGACCACTGTGATCTACAGCTATGCCCCTCCGGAGAGACTAGGTACTTAGTAGGTATTTGAGATATTGCATATACTAATCTCTCTCACAGTTCAATGACAGCAGACGGAAAAGGAGCCTGCCAATCTCTCGTGTCAGACTATAAGCCAACTTTCGGCTGCGCGCCTCATATTGTCTGGCGCTTTTCTACTGAGACATCTACTGAGACTATCACCGAGGATGGATCAACAAGGACACATATCTCAAAGAGTAATATCATCAGCACGGTTACGACGCAGTCTACGACTACGTTTAATTCAGACGATAAAGCTTCTTTCTCGGGAATTTCTTATTCGCCTATGGTTACCCTTCTTCATCGTCAGTCGGATATTGATGCTGCTACTACTTCTACGTCTAATTCTGCCACGCGGGTGGGGGGTTCATTGGGGTCTGTGAGGGGGTTTGGAATGGGCATTATTGGCATGGCTTCTGCTGCTGCTTTGATACTGGGCGCTGTTGTTGTGCTTTGATCTGATGATTGGGGAGTCTGTATCCGACGACGGAAGGTTCGGAATTTGTGGCTCAATTAATTCCATGCTTTAGTTGTGGATGGTTTGTAACCAGGACCAAATTGTACGATTGTAATACTACTAGAACGCAAGGTATGACTATCAATGCTATGGAACTTTCAATGGACGGTAGAACTCGAAGTAGTTGACAGGCTTTGCCGCCATCCTCAGAGAAAACTTGAATTCACGAGACTTTCCGAGTCTACAAACTTCAAGCTAAACCAAATGATCGTAAATTACTCCGAGTCTCAAATCGTGAGGATCATACTGATTCCGAGTCGTTCAGCCCCTTGTGAAACGCACTCTGGGATTTCAAGATCCTGGGCAAGTGAATATCCACTTGAAAAGTGATTACAGTACACAGGCAGGCTGCATTGCAGTGCTGTTCAACTTGAAGTTGCTAGACCTCGACTACTTACGGACATGCAGTGCATTGCACCTGGCACTCAAATGCTGTCCACTCTAACCCTAACCCCAGGGCTAGTAGCTTCAAGCTTAGACCGCGTAGTGAGAAAGTGCCACTAGTTAGTATTTATAGTCATCTCTGAATGTGCACCAGCCCCATCTTGCCAGGATCTAACCTGCTCGCTTGCCTACCGAGCACTAGTGGACCGCACCTGAGTAGTTCGATTTCTTGGAAGCTCAAGTTCAAACAATGTGTAGCGGGATCCTCTTCCACGCGGCACTGACAGCCCTGGAATTTGAATAAGTGGGTCACCCGATTGAGCGATTCGGCAGACTGCCAGTGCCGATCAGATATTTTCTGCGCACGAATCAGTAACGGGATCACTTACCCCATGGATATTCAATGTGGATATTTCTCTGACACAGTGCCGGTCCCCGCGGACGCCGAGAGGAACTTGCATTTGAACTTGAACTTGAGATTCAAGATTTTTTTTTTCGATGCTTCAAACAGTAATGCAGCAGCCTGATCTCATGTAGATCGATCAAACCGCCGGCGGGATATGTAATTTCTTCAAATCTCCTGCCAAGGCTCTTCCATCTGATCTGATCCGACTTGGGGTCTTCCTCCGCTGTCGTCGAACCAGGCAGAGCTAACCTAGCCCTTCAAGAAAAGTCGTCACCGTATCTTTTATCTCCGAGGCGTTCCCCCTGGGCCCTGCCAATGATGGCCACGGGCCCATATGAGCACATTATTCATGTGGAGAACCAAGTATACAGTATGCAGAAATTATGGGTGCCTGCTCGCCCTAGCGTTCCCGAATCCGGTCATAAGGCCCGACAACTTGGTAATCCCGTTTTCCGCGAATTGCAAGTAGATTGGCAGTACACCTACTCCGTACAGAGAAGAGTAAAAGCACTAGAAATCAGAAATCAGCAGTGGCCATGCTATCACAGTATAGCACACTCACATGAAACAAGGCATACTTAAAAACCCCGATCAACCACCAACCAAACGATGGAATAGACCGATCCTCACTCTTCCGAGTCCCTCCCTAATCAGATTCTCCCGCGAAGACCCTACCCTAACGGAAGACCCTGCAGAATCGGCAACGAACCGAGACAGGTGTGGATCTTGATTATGCACTGGTGACCAACTAGTCGGCAGAAATAGATGGCTATACGCTGTTCCGAGGTCCATTCCGACGTTGCATGGACATGGTAATTAAGCAATACCAAGCAAATCTGGGAACGGGTGCAGGATGGCGCCACCCCCAGCCCGTCCTTGTCTTATCAATCGCTGATGGGATCAGTTGGTGGTTAATATAAGCTTAACTGGGTTCCTCGTGCGCGGTACGCCCGGAACAGAACTGCTGTAGCTGACTCCAGGACTGAAAAGACTGCTTGGCCATGGTTTCTTCTGGACCTAGGAGTTTTTGCTGTCATGAGTGTCGCAGGCGGAAAGTAAAGGTGAGTACACTTACAACTTGAATCAGATAATTCTGAATTTTACGGGCATGCTCTGACTGTGTGAAAATAAAGTGCGACGGTGTCAAACCGGCTTGTCAACGGTGTGCAAAGCGAGGAATTGTGTGCACCGGGTACCCGAGTACCTTCAAGTTCCTTGATAACAAGACACCAGCAGAGAATCAGATCCTGCTGGCTACAAAGTCAAATAATGCCAGTGTCACTCCTTCAAATCGAGAGGAATCAAAGCCCCGTCGGAATATTCGATTCAAGCAGGGCCATGAACCACACAAATATTCTCGGCAAGGAGGCTCGAGTTGTCCTTCTTGTAAGGACCCTCGCCCAGTGCCCCGATCCCCTTCAACTACTATCGCCAGTAGTAATACGACTTTGAATAATATTCACCGTCGGCGGGATACTCTGCCCATCCGCCATGAAACCCCACCCGGATACCCATCACGACCAGAAGCAGTCGCAGCACTGCAATGTCCCGAAAATTTCAACTCTTTCACAAACACTCATCAACCACTCCAATCACCACCAAAATCAACACACGATTTCTCTATAAACAAGCGCAACTTGAACAATCAATTCAAAACTCCAATAAACCCAACAACGCCCATCCTCACATCAATCGAAAAATGCTCACCGACCCCATGGTCTTCGCCATACTACACCGATGACCCAGAAGCAAGCGCCAACCCAACGCCAACTGAAACACCCTCCTTCTCACCAATGGAATATCAACACGACATCTATCCCAGTCCCATCTTTATGACGATGATGGATGAAGAACTCGAGGCATACTATGATATGCTGCAGCCCGGGTATGAACATAGGGGACCTGCGCCAACGCAGGTGAATTCGCCGTCACTTTCCGAGTGGGGGGTACCTGGCAGTGTTGAGGTGGCGCTGGGGATGAATGGAAGCGATGGGATTAAGGCATCTGAGGGGTCAAATATGAATTTGGATTGGAATTTGATGAATGGGTCCGGTCACGATTTTGGCTCCAGCTCCAGTTCCGGAACTCCTGGTGGTACTTTGGGGTCATCCAGGTTTGGAGGGGGCCGTGATGTCGATGTCGGGAATGAATTGTCTCAGCGCGAGCTCTATCTTTCGAGTTTTTTCATGTGACTTGGAAATAATGAATATGGTTGAAGTTGAAGTTGTTCATGGGTTGGACTGCGGCGCCGGAGGTCAGATCAGGTAGTTGGACTTGCCTGGGGACGGATGTTGAACCAGTCCTTCAAGAGGTACCCATGGCCCAGCACTGGAAAATTTGATGAAGTTGTTAGCAATTCAAAATACCCACAGACATTTCGAGTTCTGGGGTCTTTCTCTGAGTACTATCTCACACTGAAGTTGCTCTGGAACTTAGACACTCCTGACTCCAACCTCGGGAGTCATCTTCAAGTTTAAATTCACTGCCGTTGAAGAAGTTGGGGTACGGAAATATATTCCCGGCTCACCACTGGTTTTCAGCATCGATCACTGAACACCCAACTAATTTTCGCATCATAATAGCATCTCCGAGTCGTGTTTTCTGAGGTTGACATGATCACGAGCAATCAAATGCACTCCCACGTAGTCTTTCCTCGTTGCTGTTGATTCTCTGATCGATGCGTATGAGGCTCCACGAATAGCACTGGTGGGGCTTGAATGAGAAGGTTGCTGGCCAGGGTGAGGGCCACTGTATCCATGGATAGAGTAGGAACAAGTTGTGATCAGGTTGAATCTTGGATCTGATGTTCACTGGGAACAATTAAGGTTGCATCACCTGACTGCACACCTTAGTGAATGCATTGTTTGTCGCCTTCTCTATTTTAAGTAGGTACGCCAGAGTACACAAAATGGTTGCACCTTCCTTGAATGTTCTCGGACCTAGAACTGTAACCGTAACGATCCTATAGATTACACAAATTACTATCAACATTGGTACTTAGAGGATGGAATATTAGTAGGACTCCACGAATCTTTTATATTTAGCAACGCCTCCGAGACATGGTGAGATGCCACTGATGGTGACAGTACTAAATGCTAAGGTAGTGTGGAGTCAAGCCACATCCGTACCAACAACACCTGCACATGATCAGTGGCGGTCATACTCCAACTTCCAAGGTTGAACGTGGTGATACTGCCAGTGTCGTAGAGATAAAAGGTCACGGCCCGGGGTTTTTATTGACGGACCGGTCGATCAAATCGATGATGGTGTGGACGGGAGCTTAACGGGTTTCACAAATGCAGATCTTTATTTTTACAGTTAACAATCATAAACTCGAAGAATATTGAATATTATAGTCGGAGTCCGTCGGGTTGGTACATTTGACCGGTCCTAGGGTAGACCCTGGGACTGCTCAGTCTGGATGAACCACGGCAGGGTCCTTGTATCTCCGGTGATCGGCAGACCCGTTTCACCTACAGTGGTCCGTGTGTACAGTCTGCACCAATAGACTGTAGTATTGCGAACTCAACGAGTCAGGTGTAGAACTGTATTTGAAGTTGAAGAATCTAGTATACTTCTTCACTTTCTACATTAGACTGAAGTCTCATCCTGCTGTCTGTCAGTATACTCTAGTAACTATACTACTTCGTCTTGTGGTAAGAGTGAGACATTCACCGGAGTTTGCCGAGGCTCTTTTCCGCCCCCAAGGAAGTCTGTTAGTCAGCACTCTCACCAAAGGGGAAGGTCAATAATAAGCAGTGAATAGTATTACAGAGTACTCCGTATAGTTAGGATTAATGGTAGTATATTGTATATGGTATATGATAATATGAGATAATAGAATAGTCTATTACTGAGATTAACCATTGATACTAGTATAGGATATCAGATTATGCACCTGTCACTGTCAGCGTGACTCCGGGGACTTACTCGTATCTACTTTAATTGTGGGCCGATCCTCGGCCGAGGGAGAAGTGAGATTAGAAGAGACTCGGAGTAAGAGTATCCTGTTATACCCAGGGTATACTCTTTACTGTACCTTGGTATAGAATACTCTATAGTCCTATACTAAGATAAACTCTTCTACTCTACTCTGCTAACTCTACTGACAATAGACTAACACTCGAACAGCAAGTGATCTCGACCCTTGCAGGACCCACTGGAGAATCGCCAATCTCACGCCATCTCGCCAATGCGCTAAAGTCAATATGCAATCTGCCGTTCCACTTCTCAGGGGTATTGCAGCTGGATCCTGTCAGCACTGCTTTGCATACATTAACTAGGGTATGAGTATACTCAGCACTCTGTATACTATGTAGCACTGACTCTAAACTAGTACAACGCCCTTTATCAATTCTACCAACAGTATCACAGTACTACTACTCTAAAACACTTCTCTATACTTCCATACATAATACCCTACTGGCACTACACAATACTATACTAGACTGCCTACTTCCCCTCGCTGTCCGTGCTGGCCCACTTCGGGAGATTGTCTTTCTCCAGCTCCACTTCTCCCTAAGGGATTTTGCATTTTCATTTGCATTTTCATTTTACGCTTTTTTTCTGAAGGATTTTTCTGGATTTTTCCAACTTCCAGCTGTCCTTTGCTGCGTTCTTGTGGTGCTCTGCTGACTCCCGTTGGTCACTGGACTCGACTTCTTCAACCTCCAAACTTCCCTCTCCTTCACAAATCCCCCCCTTCTACTCCCTCACTCCCTCCCTCTCCCCCTCCCC
>AOTG01000077.1:0-17025 GCA_000347475.1 Penicillium paxilli ATCC 26601
GCCGAGACACGCAAGAATGAAAAAAAAAAAAAAAAAAAAAAAACAAAGACAAATGGGGAATAGAACGAAGCCAAAGAGTGGAACGCAGAAAGGAACAATGCAAGAAGGGTATCTATAAGTAAAAACAGGGCTGAGGGATCAAAACTTACAGCAACACCAGTTGGCACGAGATCACATTTGTTCAAGACAAAGATGAGGTGCTTGTGAGGAGCTTCATCACGAATGTACTTCTCAATACTGCGGCAACGAGTACCATCGGGATCACGGGCATCAAGAACATGGATAACAACATCGGAAGAATCAATGACCTTGTAAAGCTCGTTCCAGATACGCTTACTCTGGCCCTTGGAGAAAACAGACTCTCGAGCAGTAGTGAGAGAACCGTGCTCAGCATCACCGACATCAGCAGCGACAATGGGCGTGCCATCGACGTGGGTACCGTTGTCTTGCTTCTCGTTGTATGTTTGTTGCAAAGTGGCAGTCTCGCCAGCGAGGTCCTCCAGAGAGGAAACACCCAGCTTGACACGCTTGCGTTGGGCCTTAGGTCCGAAAGTGTCACCGAATGGGCTGTTCTCAATTTCCATCTTGGCCTGATGTTGCTTGAGTCCATTGACAGTATCATTGTCCCGGATCAAACTCATGGGGAGCTTGTTCGTCTTGAGAAGAACCTGGTAGGGATCCGAAGCACGCTCGGCAACAGCCTCGCGGAATGAACTGAGTGCCTCTTGAGAGATAACTCGAGTGTTGCCAAACCATTTACGGTTGGGTTCAATACGAGCAACGGGGGCATCGCGGGATTGGTAAGAGGCAGCGACGGTGATGTCTCCACGAGCATTTCGTCGAGCCTTGCCATCCTTGAACATGTTCAGGTGCTTAATCTTCTTCGCCGAGCTATACTTCGTTAGAATCAAGTGACTGAATTGCTTGTGACCAGAGCTAGACCTACCGATAGAAGTTTTCACCTTTCGTTCTGACATTGCCCATGCCATCGTCAGTCTTCCCCTGCCTCTCTTTACGAGCGGCCTCCTTCTTTCCGGTACCCATGATGAGGTGCGCCTTCGAAGTAGAAGGATAAAAAGTGTGGAGTTGGCCTTGAAGGAAAAATTCAAAGGCGAGACCAAACACAAGGAGTGGTAGAGCGCAAAGAAAAGAAGAGGAAGTTTTTCACGGAACTATTTTTTTTTTTTAGGAGGCGCTAAGGCCGGGCCGATTAGTTCACCGCCTGTACCGCTTTTTTTTTCTGCTACCAGCCCCTCACGTGATACATATACACGTGACATTATTCCATTCAGTTCAGGCCTTGATGCCTTGTTGCCTCGTTATTGCCTGACACTTCTGGCACACCGCCTACATTTTCTTCCGCTTTGCTTGTCCGCGCATCCTCCTATCCAGAGGTTCCCATTTTGTCCCGTTGAACTCTTGGGAACAGCTCTACTGAGCACATTTAGACCAATTCAATTCCATCCCTGGTCTAAACGGCTGTCTCAGAATGTCAGCCCTCCGTGCCATCCGGGCTGCCAATGTGCAAGCCCGGGGTTTTTCGACCACCTCTATCAACCTTCGAGTCGGCCCCGAATCCCCCAATTATGTCGAAATCCCTCGCATTCTCCAAGACGTCAATACCGCTCAACCGCGGGTGAAGGGTACTCTACCCGTACCTCGTGAGATCTTCCCCCGTCGACGCAAAGACAAGTCGACACCGCAATATCTCGACGCGGTGTCACCCGTGCGACAAACGAAGCCAAACAAAGCATTGAACGAGTTGGAGCTTGAACAGCAGATCTTCAAAGAAAAAATGGCCGATCGCCGGAGAAGCCATCTTCGCGAGAGTTTGGAGGTTCTGCACAATCGAAAGCGAGTGGCAGACAACACAATGAAGATGCGAAGCCGCAACAGCCGTCAACGCCGTGAACGTATCTTCAATCAACCGGAAGCAGAGGACGAGCGTCTGACACGACCATCTGTTGTGGCGGCGATGATGGCCCCGAACGAAGCCTTCCTGCGAGACCCAAACCGCGAACAACGATTGGCATTCTCGAAGGCTCGCCTCGAGGCCAAGCAAGCCGAAAAGAAGGCCCAGCACCAGGACGACCTTCACTCGCTTTACATGCAGGCCCGTACTTTTATCACATCTGAGGAACAACTCTCTGCGGAGATCGACCGGGTGTTCCCCGATGGCGAGAACGTGGACTGGCGCAACGACCACCAGCCTGGTGAGAATGTGTGGAACCTGGGATCGCCCCCAACCGTCCAGTCCGCTGTCAGCGAGACACGGAAGAGCGAGACTGCTCGCTGGGATGTCACTCAGGACCGAGTCAAGAAGCTCGCCGAGCAGATCACTGGTGGCAAGCTCTAATTGGGGACGTCACATCTATTGTACAATATTCAAGCTATCGCATTTTGTTTCTCCGCAACTGTATTCAGCCTAGAGAGGTCGTGTGAAATATTTATAGCACCATTTATTTTCTCATAAATAGTGATACCAAGGTGGCCCAAGACTATTAAGTAGTAATTTCTAACAAAATCGTCCAAACGACCTCGGAAAGCTCCGACGAACTTGAAGTGCAGGAGGATTCTTTTTGAATGATTGCTATCTGAGTAAAGGTACATTATGATCTTTCTATCTAAGTTTTTTCTTTCTGAAAACTTCAAGTCTCACATGCCAGCAGCAACTTTCAATTCCCCTGCAATCTACACAGGTGTCAAATGGTTTCTCCGGCCAGTGAAGTTGAAAAGTGGAAGTAAATTCGATTATCCACAATTTCCAAACAATCCTGAACGTCCCGGGATGTCTCAGAATCGTCAATATCAGTGTCCGAAGGAGTAATAGTATCGAATTGATCCTGCAGCCGATCTTCATCAATCGAGGCTGGAGCAGAATACTCATCAATCATCTTCTGAAAGAGACCAAGATCATGGGGAAGCTCAATCCCATGCTCCTTTTCGATGATACTTCTCCCTGCCAGGTAAATCAACCTCGAGTCCCACAAAATCTCTCTTTTGCAGCATCTTTCTCTTATCAGGATTAGAGCTCGAAGACGAAGTGGCAGATAGCGACATTTCATCACGGTAAAGTAGAGTTGGGGAGCAAATCCCATCTCGAACATGAATTTCGGCGATCTTGACCAAAAAGGATCTTCACGGGGCGGTGATTGCTCCGCGATCTCGACAATTTGCTCGAATTCATCGATATACGCATCGTATGCGGTCTCATCGTCCTCAATAAAGGAGTTTGCCCAAATTTTTGATGCTAACCATCGCATTTCCAGCACAGAGGCGACGGAATGAAACTTGACATCGGATGCCGACAGCGCTTTCAGATGAGTGAAAGAGACCAGCCACGTCTCTAGATATATGTTCAGCCGTCGAATCTCTTTTGAAAAGAATTGCGAATATTTCGAGTCTTTCGAGGACGGGGTCCGATATTTATCCCTTAGTCGAGCTAATTTCACCGCGTGATACCCAAGCCAGTCAATCATTTCCTGTGCTTGTGCGAAAGTCTGAAATGGAGTAGGGGCGGATGGATAGCCGCCATTTGTGAGAAAAGGAAGCTCTGCGAGACATTCGTTCGAGAATAGAGTGACAAAGCTCAAGTGTCGGAAGATCGAAGCC
This sequence comes from Penicillium paxilli ATCC 26601, assembly GCA_000347475.1. NCBI lineage: Eukaryota > Fungi > Ascomycota > Eurotiomycetes > Eurotiales > Aspergillaceae > Penicillium > Penicillium paxilli. Next base: position 3,613 of record AOTG01000077.1, read on the forward strand.
AATTCTGCGTTTGGGCGGGATGAGTTCATGAGTAGGATTCCGTGTCTACAATGGCTAACTGCTGCCTGCTTATTGCCTCTCAAGCATTCGATGCAAGCGAAAAGAATAGAGACGATGATCGCCGTATCAACCTGCTCGGGGTAATGTGCTTTGAGCGAGATAATGTCCTTGATGGCACTGTTATAATGTTGCATTGCGTATCCATCGTCGCCAGGTGACCGTGGCTCCTTCGTCCCTTTGCCGAATTGTTCATAAAGAGAGCTGATGGTCACCACGGCATTCCTTGCAGCGGGCTCTTCATGAGCGAGCCTTGCGACTAGATGAGTCCAGAATGATCGACCCAATGGCCCAGAGAGAACAGGAGCCACCACATGCTGGAAATATTCCAGACTGCGGAAGCAATTGTCATCCACATCAGGTACTCGGGATGGGGCAATGTTTGATAGTTCGGTACGGGAGACTAGATAATATCCATCGCATTTTCGGCCTGTAGATTGGCAGCGTTTGCAGATCGGGCGTGTTTCGTCGCATTTGACCCTACGGATTCTGATGTCGGAGAAGTTATAGATTCAGCTTCTATGCCGGACCGAGAAATCACAATCATACGATATCTTGTTGATACATACTTGCATGTCGCACAGCCAGTGCGTACTCTCTGCAAGCCTTGTCGTCTTGTATTAAACCGAACCACCTGATTCTGGCTCATGTTGGGTCGCGACGTCTCATGGGAATGCTCGTGTGCGGTTTTGCCATGGGAGATGAAAAAGGAAGTATTAATGATGTGTGAGACCGACGGAAGTCTAGTCGGGTGGAACGGGGCTGTGCAAATCCGATTCCGAGAGTTTGATTGCAGACAGGGATTATTCGAAGCCGGAGATGCACATGCAGATGCACATACGAGCTAGCGCATGCAGCCCTGTGGCTTAGTGCGTCCCGCGGAACTTGAACAGGGCAAGAAAGCCCATATATCAGTTTTGTTGTAAGAATCCATCAATCAATTTGACGCGCTACAGTAGCTTATCGTACCATTGGGCAAGAGCGGTGATCATACTGAATTTGCACTTCGTGAATCTTTGCAAAGTCCTAAACCCGGCTCTTTCGTGGTGATTCTAATAACTGCTGCCACTCAACTGCCACTCAGGAAAGGCTGACCGCACTTGGCGCGACTTGGCACAGGTGCTTACTATAAAGTTAATCTATTCTACTCTGCTGGTGCCATTGGCCTTTTCAAATTTGGAATAAAGGGTCCGTTTGGCTGAAAAATGGAATATTCGAGTATGCCCAGAAGTCAGCGTAAGGAACGGTTGGCCTTTTTACTGGTTACTAATAGTAGTGGCGTCCCCGGAATTAGCTGTGGATTTTCTAATATCTAAAGTGTTTGACTAACTTTAGGTCAACAAATCAAGGGCTATCTGGAACAGTAGAGATCGGAATTTTCAATAGTGATAACTCATGTTCAAGAGGCGAGTTGTACTATGCACACAGTGTGATGAAGTGGAATCGCACAACCGTTCGCTTACTATTTCAAAGCCAGCACCACCACCGAAGTATAGGTCGAGGCAACATAAGAGTGAACTTGCTCAACTCGTAGACCCGCAGCGTCAGCAAGTGATTTCCACTGACCGACTGTTCTCTCTACGCCACCACAGCTGCCCATCAAAATCAAATCGGCCATGGTCATCTGCCAAACAGCGCCAGTATCTGGCACGACAGCATCATCAATGAGGATCCGAGAGTCTGATGCCATTACAGTGGCGATATTGCGTAGAATCTTAGTGGCGTCATCTTGCGGCCAGTCGTGCATGATTCGGCGGAGGTAGTAGAACTTGGCACCTGAGGAGTGATGTTAGTTTTGTTGTCATCGGAAGACCTGTGCACAGTAAAGATAGTACTTACCCACGGCTGGTTGTTTCTCGAAGAAATCATTGGGCTGGATTTCTATTCCCTCAATTGGAGGCAGATTCTCCAAAACTGCCGGAAGGTCTTGCAGAACTAGGCGTCCCAGGAGATTGGGGTATTTCTGCCCTAGCAGAATGCCTTGGTGACCATGTCCACCTCCAACGTCCACAAAGAACTTTCTCTCCGATGACTTGACGGGTGTTGAAGGGATGGCTTTTGCTTCGGAGTGAAGAAGGTCAAATCCCTCAGTCCACTCAGTCCCCTCAAAGGATGTCATCACCTTTTGGAATGGCACGAATTGCTCCGGGTTCTGAGACAGCCACTCAAAAGAGCCAAGCTCAGTGTTGAATGCCTTGTGGAATGGTAGATTTTTAACATTCGTAATGTTTTCGTACTTGTTTTCCTTGAAATATTCGGGGAACACCTGCATGGTAGGACCATGGAAGTCAAAGCTAGTAGTTTTGAACATTTAGCAAACATCCATTGAGGAATGAATCAAAGAAGGTCATGCCAATACTCACCCATGGCTTATCATTGCCTCTCCCTTTTCGCTGGCAAATATGAGCGTCAACTTGCTAGCTGCATATTCATTATGTGCAACTTCTTTGACAACCCGGTTGGAGGCTAGATAGCGGAGTAATCTTTCTATAAAGTGGCTAATGTCAGCAATTCAAAATTCAAACTGAATCATCTACTGCTAATAGTAGACCAGTAGCAGGGGTATTCAAGATCTACCTAAAAGATCAACAGAAGCTCCACTGGCCTCAGCTAACCGTCTCACAGTCAACGAGCCGGGGCCTTTGGCAACAATGCGCAATAATCCCAAGTCTACGCTCATACGCAGAACCGGAGGGAGCAGGGTCTTTGAAACGCTATCTTTAGCCACAACTTGAATGTCTCATGTGCAGGTTAATGGTAGACATACCGAATTTGCAAGATCCATGAGAGTCTCTCTAGGGCCCTGAAGCTCAAGTTGAACCTGACGAAGAGCAGCCAGCATCTCCATACGAGTGGCTTCATCGGCATCCTTGGCCAAGGCACGAATCTGGGAAATTGTAGCGTCCATGCTGTGAAAAATGGCGGATGCGGTATGGTGGTATGATTCTTAGTATGGGACAATGGGATGATTCTCAATATTTGCAGAAGAAGAAAGGATCGAGTAATGATTTCTGGTCTTTTTCATTGTGTCCTCCCTCGTCCACTCTTATATATACTTCGAGTTCCAAATATTTCAAGTACTCTGTTTGTACTAGTTAGTTGTAGGGTACTTTAGGGCCCCGGGGCGAGGCTCCGCACTCCGCGGAACTTCCGCGGATCCTTCCATCGCTGATTGGCTGATGGGCGACCACCTTTTGACAGGCAACTGCATCGCCCCTCTTCATCTCTTTGATCACGGAATTGGCATAGCAACTTCAAGTTCAGTTATTATTTCGATGAAATCTGATCAAGATGAATCGAATAGAAAAGAATCGAACAAAGCCATCACGCTCTCGCCCCGTCTCGTGTTTGTTCTGTCGAAATCGAAAGCTCCGATGCAGCCGGACGTTCCCATGCACGAATTGTCTGAGTCGGGGCCTTGCTTGCCAGCAAGATGATCCACCACCACCAAAGGCAAAGAGTTCGGTTGGAAACCCAGTTGAAGCATCCGCGACGTTTGAAATTGATGTTTTGGCGCGCTTGCGCACCCTGGAGGAGATTGTGATTGGGAAGAACCGAGCTCCACAATCCGCCATGAATGGATCCCCAATGCAGACCGGTTCTCCAGCGGTTCAACCTTCCCCAGCCTCCTATTCACCACCGGTAGATAATCACAGAGATCAGTATAGATCGCCTGCTAGTGATGTGAACTGGCTGGAAGGGGAGATTACTTACCCCGGTTCAATGGTATGTAGCCTCCGGAGTTGACTGTTGGTATTTGTGTGGCGCAAGTATATGGTTAACGTACCGTGCTATTCAGAACTGCCTGAGACCGTTTGAAGTGGAATTTAAGTCGTGCAATATCAATGCTGCAGCCTCAAGTTCTCCCAGCTCTTCATTCAACGGAGAAAACACGTCGACTAGATGTATCTGGCTTCCGCTACAGAAAGAATCAAAACAGATTGTCGACAAATACCTCACTGATATCACACATCTCCATCATGTGGTTCATGCACCATCGGTGCGCTCTATGGTAAATAATATCTACGAAAAATTGGAGCAGAAATGTCCCCTTCGACTGGGCGATGTCAGTCTCCTCTTGGCGATCATCACTAGCTCCGCCTTCTTCTGGACCAAGTATGACACCCCAAGAGCTGTATTCACATCCGCAGAAGAAGCCGACGAGCAAGTACCAGTATGGCTTAAGAGGACACTTGAAGTACTTGAATATTCTCGCCGAGTCGCGGCTCATTCAATCGAGGACATCCAAGCAACAATCATTGCCGGCTTCGTCATTTGTAACATGGTGGGAATTTCATCTCAAGCCCATTCCTGGTTCGCCTTTGCGACTTCCAATGCTTGGCATTTGTCTTTGCACAGAATAGACCATCCCAACAATGGAGAATTGAAAACTCCGCCACCAGACTCTGTTGAGGCAGAAATAGGAAGAAGAGTTTGGTGGAACCTAGTTGGAACCGACTGGTATGTCTTAAAATTCAAGCTTACATGAAGGTTAAATTATGCATATCTAACAATACTATGTCCAGGCAATTTTCTCAGTTTGCTGGCCCGCAGAGAGGAATTTACATGATAAATCCTCGACATATGGCGACGAGAAAGCCAATAAATGTCAACGATGAGGACCTCGTTGACGGAATGGAGGGAGTCGGCCAGCCCATCGACCAGCCTACTTCCATGTCATATTGTCTACAAAGATATCGTCTCGCCGAACTGTGCCGCGAATTGACCGACAGTGAGCCTTTCGAATCTACCATAGGAGATGAGACAGACTATCAGAGAATACGAGATATTGATGCAAAAATGGTTGCGTTCATCAATGGTGTTCCGTCATTTTTCTCTCTTGACCACAAAACAGCCGAGTTACCTGATACAGATCCCCGCATATCAACGCCAATAACCGTTCAGCGATATATAATCAATTGTCTGTTCCACGCTCAGAGATGTCGATTACATCTACCATTCCTGACCAAGAGCCTCAAAGACTCAAAGTACCATTACTCTCGAGATGCGTGCCTTGATGCGGCTCGAAAGGTAATTCGCACGGAGCGACAACTGCGAACAGAAAATGTGCCATTTGCTATGGGTCGGTTGAGATCGTCCGGTATTCTGCACTGTGTTTGCATGGCAATAATCGTGCTCTTGCTGGACCTGTGTGTGAACAAGGATCTGCAAACGGAGGACGACCGAGAACTGAGGATGGAAATTTTCAGTGCATTCACCGTACTAGAGGAGGCAGAGGGCCAAACACCATTCGCTGGCAAGATTCTGAGCTCTTTCTACTCTGTCTTGCAGCGGTATAATATCCCGTTTGTGAGACCTGACTCGGGAATATCCATTGGGTCTGAAGGGAGCCCTCAAATACCTAGCAAGCAACCGCTGGCGCTCGTTTCTCAACCCGACCCGAAAATGTTGCCAAAGGCACAGTCAGTGACTGGACATCTGCTCTCTGATCCAACCCTTCCGTCGTTTAATGATGTATGGCAGGAATTCGATATGAATGTGGACCAGTTGAGCTTGGATTGGGAAACGCTATTCGCGGAGCTGGAGTCGCCTTTCCTGACAAGGTGATGTATTAAGAGTACCGGTCTCAATACCAGGTTATTCTTATCAGCAAAAGGAGGATCAGCAGAGGTTATTTGATTGATCAGTAACTCGATCAGCAAGATAGCTTCAGACATCAGTAAGTTAGTATTGCTTTATGAACTTCTCAAGACTTCGTAGGTTTGCACTTCATCTAACCAAATTAGCACTACTGGCAATAGAATCTCCGAGGCCCCAAATATGCAAAGTAGTCCACGGGTACTACTTTAATATGATGCAACTCATACTACTAATCTCCTTATGTAAACTTGTGATCGCATCCTCCGAGTTACTGTATAGTCGGAGCCTGAATACAACAAAGACCCCAACAACGACGCCCCGCTCAAGCCACCATCTCCACTGGGATCGGCAGCACAGACGAAATTAAAGACTTGGCTGGCGTCAAAACTAGCGTTGGTGCCCGCTAGCTCAACGGCGGAGCTAAGTACAACTGTATGTAGAATCAGGAATTTACCTATTTTGACAGGGCCGATGATGTGGTCATGATCATGACGATAATCCACCAAGCCTAGTGTCGGACGGGCTTCAATCCGTCCGACTCGGAGTCGCGAGGGAATTGCAACCGAGACAAGACAGTACTAGGTAACTAGTATGGGTCAAGCCTACCTATACATACCACCATTGGAAGTGAAGGAGTCAGTGCCCACCTCTATCGATACCTATTACCACCTTCGATATCACATTCGGAATACTGTCGGAGCCAGTCCGAGAAAGGTATCATTGACAACATGTGAAGAAATTGGACGGTATGGAGAACCCATTAACCAGATATGAGGACAGCCAGCTGCTCAAACTCTTGCACTCTGCACCTATCAATTGCACTCAAGGATCAGTGATACTACTATGTGTTCGAGTTGCGCCTCGTTCCTGATTCTCTGGATGAACCATTCATTTCCCTCCACGGGTGCTCCAGTGTTGCAGGCTCGAGGCAGGAAGTGTAGCTTCCGTTATACAATTGTATGGATGCGTGCAGAGTAAAATTCAATTCCTATTGATTACTACCTACGGATTTTTCTCGTTGAAAATGCTGTAATTATCATTCCTATCTCCGAATTTTGTCAAATACTAGTGCAAGGCTCAGGCTCTTGCTAGGGATGTTCTAGAAGCGAGCAAAGGATCGATCGGCCCTAGTCCACTGATCGCCAGTGTGACATAGACTCCAGCCTTGTACACGCGTCGTGGGTCGTGTTCCATTACGAACCTCGCAGAAAAGTCTAACGAAAAGCACTTATTTCGGTTTACATGAGGGAAAAAATGCATGGCTCCGATAGAAGACTTCTCCCTACGTTATCAATTAAACATGTCTCTATTTTGATCAGTTCAGCAAGAGTAAACACTCGGGAGTACCTGATCATATGAAAAGAACCGGATAATTGTGTGTATCCGTGCCTGGATGTCCTTTGGTTCAAACCGGTGCTCAAAAATAACCCACAACCTCAGTGGTGGAACCAGGATCGTTGGTCTCCACATGACGCCAGGGTTCTGTATCTTGCAGCAATGTGCGATGAGTAAGTCCCGACTTCACACGATCCGATCCAAACCCATTGCTTCGAGTTGAATTTGTTGACTGGTTCACTTTGTGGAGTTGTAAAGCCGAAATACAGTTTGCAGTCAATGGTAACCACTGCCTGCTCTTGCCAACATGATCCCAACAAGGCTGTGTGCGTACAGTACTGTACGACTTGTTTTCGTGAACCCACTTTTTCTCCGATTCGGTATTCCACAGTGATGCGAGATGCTGTAAGAGGCTGTTCCTGGTTCTCCACTCAATGCTGGTTGGGCGATGTGGTGTACTTTGGGTGCATTGAACAGTAGTACGTACGTGTAGTTAGAAGAGAGTTCAATCGATATCGTTCCAGCTCCCTGGGTTATCAGAAATCTTATACCTCCATGGAGATCGTAGGGAGCGGAAGAATCTAATCTGGAATCCTGGTAAACGAAAAATTAGAAAAACAAAGTTGTTTGGATACACACGTCCTTCTACACAACAATCCGAATGCTTCCCCCACGGGTACCTCTCTCTTGTGCCTTGCAACCAAAGATCAAATGCCGGGAATCAATTAAAATCAAGATATGCCAGCAAGTATCCATGGAAGCCGATGTATGACATCCGTCCGATCCGAGGAAATGAGCAGGCTTATGCATCGGCCTGGGAGTAAATGGAGGCGCGTTCAGGACCAGTTCCGTGGGAATAGTATCTTGCCACTGGGATCGAGTTACCTGCATGGGAGGTCTCGGTGGACAGCTGAAGGAACCAAGTCCAGATCTCTCAGACCCCTGCGGAGGAAAAACGTGTAGTTGATCCATGTGATAGGTCTTGTTGAATCCACCGAGTACTCGAACGGTGTCCATTGAGAAATAATTGCCGGATACCCCGTTATAGTGGAGCAGCCTCATATGGATACTTACTGTACTTCTTCTCCACACTGGATTTCATCGGACCTCACTTTTCGATCATGACGTCTGTACTGTCTCTCTTGCGGACAACCTCTCCGGCTGGTTCGGAGTATGTGTTATCCTTGCTGGTGGAGGTACAATTGTGGTTCCTGGTCCACCTTTTGCATCGATTCTCAACGCTGAGAGGCTGGATGACTGTTTCTATTTTCTGATTTCTCTCTTGCCCTCTCATAATCATTCATTGTGTTTGTAATTGTAACTCGGAGATGCAGCCCGGATCCTCGTCCAGTGGATTCGTAACGGTGAAAGTGAAAGTGAAAGTGCAAGTGCAAGTTGGAAGTTGGAAGTGCCTCAGGGTTGTGACTGCCTTATAAGATCGGTGCCTTCCAAAGTTGATCGTTCCTGCTTCTTTCCTTCTCCCACCTCACTTCATCTCACTTCACTTCTTCCTCTTCCTCTTGCTCTCCTCGAGAAACTTCACACTCACCTGAAGTTATCGATCTTCCTTCTACACACTCTTTTTCATTCGTTCTCTGCTACTCACCTACTTAGCATCACCAAAATGAAGAACTTCGCTACTCTGGCGGCTTTCGCCGTCGGCACCAACGCCCTGGTAGCCCGCACTGATGGCTGTTGCTTCCATCTCAACTCCTCCGGAGGTCTCTCCGGTGACCTCGGTCAATTGAGTGATGGTCAGATTCGCATTGGTGACGACAGCCTGTCGGCATCTTCGTTCTGCATGGACAACAATGGCACCATCACCGACTCTGCTGGTCGTGGATGCATCATCACCTGTAAGTATATCCCATCGTCCCGCCACTCTGATATTCGATCTGCAAGTTTGAACTTGTAGTAGCAGATCAAGACCAATTGAAACTTTACTTACATTGAGATTCTTCCAGCGGAGACCACCCAGTTCCAGTGTGATGAGAGTGCTAATCCTACCACCGGATTCTCGGTGTCTTCCTCCGGCCAGCTGCAGTTCAACGGTAGCCCGGATTTCATTGCCTGCCAGACTGGTCAGAATGATGGCCGCAATGTTTACACTACCAACAGCACTTCTGTTACTGAGTGCACCAACATCCAGCTGACTGCCGACTCCTGCTCTGGTTCCGGCTCTGCTTCGGGTTCCGGCTCTAGCTCTGGTGGTGCTCCTTCTAGCATTGCTTCTCCTTCTGCTCCGGCTTCTTCTACTTCGATGCCCTCCAGTGTCCCCGTTGCTCCCGGCTCTGAGGCTCCTACTGGTGCCCCCTCCGGTGCTCCTGGCTCTGGTGGAGAGGGCTCTTCTCCCTCTGGTGCTCCCGGCTCTGGAGGCGAAGGCTCCGCTCCTGCTGGCTCTGCCCTGCCCGGCTCCCCCTCTACTGTCATGAGCACTGTTACCGTCACCGACTGCAGCTGCACTGCCTCTGGTGGTCCCGGCAGCCCTGGCGGTGGGGGCTCTGGAGGCTCTGTTCCTGGCGGATCTTCTGCCCCCGGTGGTTCTCCTTCTGGCATGACTTCTGTTGCCTCTCCTGCTCCAAGTGCACCGGCTCAATCTGGTGGCTCTCAGCCTTCCGGCCCTGCCGGTGGCTCCAGCATCCCCAGCGTGCCTGTCTCTAGCATCGCCTCTCCCTCTGGACCTGCTGGTGGCTCGCAGCCCTCTGGATCTGCCAGCGTTCCTGCTAGCTCTGCCTCTAACACCCCGTCATCCAGCGGCTCCTCCAGCGGCAGCTGCCCTACGGACCTTTCCGGCAACTACGAGTTCCCTCACCTGATTGTTCCAGTTGACTCTTCCTCTCCTGACTCCGCAGCTGGCACTGGATACAACGGTACTGTCACCTCAACCATCTCCAGCGTGTTCAACTTCGATATCCCCTCGTCCGACTCTGGAAAGACTTGCAGCCTGGTCTTCCTCTTCCCCAAGATTCAGGACCTCGAGACCTCGTCTTACAGCTTCAGTGGCGACGGTAAGATCGATTTTGCCAAGCTGTCCGGAGTTGTCAGCAGCTCGACCACCTTTAACAGCCTTCCCTCGGTTGCCCAGGACTTGGGTGATATCACCGTCTCCCCTGGTAACTCTTATGTCGTCTCAACCTTCTCTTGCCCAGCCGGCGAGACTGTTTCGTATGAGATGAAGAATGCTGGTAGCACCAGCCTGGACTTCTTTGAGGATTACAACCCATCTCCGTAAGTCATTGTTTCATATCTCCCTCGGCTTTCGAGAATTCGAACTAACATATATTATTTCTTTCTAGTCTCGGTCTGTACATCACTGTCTGCTAAAGGCATCACTGGGATGGGATATTTTTCGACATGTACTCGAATCCCATGTAATGACTGATTTACTGAGATGATTGCGATTTGGTAATGGCTAATGTTGAATGATGTGTTTTTTTCTGTCACTGTTACATTCCACATGCACAGTCGACATCTTCAATTTTTGTATTAGTATGAATCTTTTATCATTACCACTTAATTCTATCATAAAAGACATCAAGTGTCTTTTGTTGATGAATTCATATTTTTCTTTCTTTCTCTTTTTCTTTTTCTGTTGGTGATCAGTTCTGCAGGATCTCGCGCCAAGTTGCCGTAAACAGTCTGATTTGGCGCTGTAAAAGGGCGGCCCCAGCATAACCAGACCGACCATCCATAATGATGTTGCCTAGTTGGTTCGCAGTGGATCAACGGGAAATGGAGACGCCGAATTAAAAATTGACAGAATACAACAAACAAATAGAAAGATTGGAATGGTCCACGTTGCGCGCGTGCAAGTTGAGACCCTGTCTATTCTTGGGCCAATAATGAAGATCAACATGAAGTTGATGGCTGAGTTGAGGGTCTCTACAGTCTAGATCTACACTTTCATCTACAACATTCAGTACTGGAGAATTGTCACACAGTATCAGGCACCGTTGAATTGGAAATATTCCTCACAAATTAAGAACAAATAGGCTAAATGCTAATAACAAGAATAATTATAATTATAAAATAAGAATAAGAACAAGAACACTCGCTGTATACTTCAACTTCCCTCAAGATCGTCAAGCCACCGCCAAGGAACCAGCCTCTTTACGGCGCTCGAGCACACGACTGCCACTGTTCTTTTGTCTTTTGTCTGCCTAATTCTACTTCCTTCAATGCCTTCTTTTTCTTAACCTTTTTTTTTCTATTTTCTTCGACTTCAAGTGATTCCTTGTTGTCTTGAATGTACTGTGCTTAAGGACCTTCATTATGGAGATCCCAGCCAAATTGCCCTTCTCTAAGCGGCGGCTGCGACCGCGCGTGGTCATTTCGTCTGTTCTCTCCTTTCATCTCCACAAGTACTACTCTCTCCAACGCAATCACCATACTGACTGTTCTGCAGCTACATTTTCGACTATGTGATTCTAATGTATGCATCTCTACCACCCTCTCCCAATTGATCACTCGAGACCGAACTCCCCACTAACCTGAACCCAGCGCCTGCGTGATCGGCTTCTTCATCCTCGACTCCGTTGAACCCTACCATCAACACTTCTCCCTCCAAAACTATACCTTACAATACCCCTACGCCGTGCACGAGCGCATTCCAATTGCCTACGCCCTCTTGATCTCCGGCGCCTTCCCCCTCGTCCTGATCATCGTCTACACCCTCTTCATCGATGGCCTATTCTCTCACAAGAAGCCGCAAGACCCCGTCTCTGGGAAGCGCAAGCTGCGTGGACCCTGGCGTTGGAAGGATCGCCTATGGGAAATGAACTGTGGCATTTTGGGACTTCTGTTAGCGCAGGGTATCACCTTCGTGATCACACAGGCTCTCAAGACGGCGTGTGGAAAGCCTAGACCCGATCTCATTGATCGGTGCCAGCCCCCACAGGGTAGTAAGGACCCGCCATTGTATGGATTGTCGAACTCGACTATTTGTACTGGTGACCCTACCATCATCAAGGATGGTTTCCGATCTTGGCCTTCCGGTAAGTCCTATTCTTTTATCTGAAAGTCCTCGTTCAAGTAGAATGGAAGCTAACTTGTCACTATAGGCCACAGTAGCTGTGAGTAAACTAGAGCCATAAATTTGGCTACACTCAGCATACCCATTTCAATCACGAGAAGAAGCTCAATACTAACGATCAACCAGCCTCCTTCGCTGGCCTCTTCTACCTTGCCCTATGGCTCGGCGGCAAGCTCCACGTCATGGACAACCGCGGCGAAGCATGGAAACCCTTAATCTGCATGGTCCCCATTCTCGCCGCAGCCCTCGTCGCAGTCTCCCGCATCATGGACGCCCGCCACCACCCCTTCGACGTAATCACAGGCTCCCTCCTCGGAACCCTCTGCGCAACCGTCGCCTACAGACAATACTTCCCCTCACTCAGCGAATCCTGGCGCAAAGGCCGCGCCTATCCAATCCGCACCTGGGGCACCGAACCCGCAAACCCAGTGGATCCTCTAGGCATGAAACTCCTTCGATCAGAGAGCACAGCAGCACTAAATAATCCGGAAACCGAACGACTGAGTCCGAACAACGAGACTCAGACAGCTGCTACACCGTTGAATCATCAACCCTCTGCTCCGTCGCTGTACAGTAGTGCGGGCAACCCCTTTGTCTCGCAGCCATACCAGCGTCGCCGTCATGACCATAACCCGGACGGAAACTGGTCATCTAGTGAAGAGGATGTCGCGGATGGGTATGAGATGCAACATGGCGTTGGACCTAATGCCGAGCGCTATTATCCTCAATATGAGGGTGGGACGGCGTATCAGTCGCAGACTCCCGGGTTGGCGACTACTACGGGACAAGGGCATGTGTATCCTCCGCCCCCGGCTGGGGGATTTGTGAGTCAGATGCATGGTCATGATCAAGGACGACCGCTTGATAATCCTGCTCGTGATGTTTAGAGTACCCCGGGTTGGGTGTTCGTGATGATTCTATTTGCATGTGTTTATAGATTAGCGTTATTGTGAATGACACGGATATGGTTCATGGATACTCGTTACTAGTCCTCGTTGCTATTATTATTTTCTTGTCTCTGAGTATCTCGCAAGTACTTGAGATGCCAATGGTGGCTATGGTTACTATGTATAGAACTAACTATGACAGGGTAAACATGTCAATTCCCAAATAAGCGCTTCTCGCTGTGGTGATAGTGTCAAGGGAAGATAAATCAGGTGATCTTTGGTAGTATGGCCGAGTGGTAAGCGCCGACCTTTTTCTCTACTTCCAAACAAAGAATCCCCCTCTGATTAGCTTGACTTTGCAGGTTCAAGGCGTCAGACTTAAGCACATTTGCGATTTCCAGGAATTGCTCTTCTGTATTCTGATGGGTGTAACGCCCGCCTGGGTTCGAACCCCAGTGCTACCATCTGTCTTTTTTTTTTTTTTTTTTTTTTTTATTGCAT
>AOTG01000078.1:0-51533 GCA_000347475.1 Penicillium paxilli ATCC 26601
CCCCCCGCCCCGCCAGGCTGGCACCAAGAATGGGAACCCAGCACCCGCCGCGCCTTCTGGGTCGAAGAAGCCACCGGCCGTTCCCAATGGGAATCGCCTTTCCCTGCCGCTGCTCCCGCGGGTCCGCCATCGGGCTACTATGATGGTTCCCGTAGCGTTCCTCCTGAAGGTGGTTATTATGCTCCCCCGCCCGGCCCGCCTCCGGCTGGTTATGATGAGCGGGGCTACGGTGGTGGTGGTGGGTATGAGCAGCCTCAGGAGAAGAAGAGTAGTAATGCGGGCAAGTATCTTGCGGCTGGTGCGGCTGGTTTGGCGCTTGGTGGTATTGCGGGTGCGGTTCTTGAGCATGAACGTGAGTTTTATCCCCCTATCCCCAGTTTTGTTATTGGAGATATCATGATGTACTAATGCGTGCTTTGTATAGACGACGAGTCCGAGTCCGATTCTGATCGCGAGGAACGCGAAAATGAAATGCGTCGTGAGGCTTATGAGGATGGTCGTGAGGATCAGGCTGAATATGATGAGGAGTATTATGATTAAGTGCCAGTGGTGAATAGGGCTTGATTCTACTTGATGGGTATGATTCCAGGAAGTGAAGTTCTGGGTTTCGGCTTTATTCAATCGATATGATAGCCGCTGAATTCAAGTTTAAGTTTGATATCCATTTTGTAGTTCCGTCTTTTAGATTCAATTATCCATTGTAGATGCAGGTGTATTGCTATAGTCCTCAGCCCTATACAGTGTGATTTGGTGTGTCTTAGTGTCTACTACTAACTATTGTACTATGTCTTGATCCCGTGATCTGAACTTCCAAAGGAACTAGACCCTCTAGGACTCAGGCTGTTGTGAACAATATATTTCTTCAGTCTTATTGAAACATGCATACAACTTGAACTTGAAAGTTAGACAGGTTCAAAGGTTCAACATACAATATTAATCTGAACGACCATCTCGACCCGAAACAATCTGTCAATTCGCATCTCTACTACTCCGTAGTTACCCACGCATTGACTTCGCCTTACAGGGTAGATTTCTTCCTAGCGTATTACAGCCCTGCAAGTATGCATCTGCCCCACCTTCTTCCGGGGTTCACTGGAGCCACGCGATGCCGACGTGCTTGGGGCCAGTAAGCGCTGTTCATGTCTGGGCGATACGCCACTATCCCTAAGGCTGTGCCCGGGTGCGGCTGAGTTTTGTTTACGTCTGTGCTGGTCGAATTGCTCTGTGAACGAGAGCCCGCTGTCTCGTTTGCTTTGGACTGTGGCTTTAATCTCTCCAGGGCTGCCTGGAAGTATTGCTTCTGATGATGAGTGGCTGTGTCGAATTGCGTGTAGATTGATGCCCAAGTCTGCCTGCTGGATCACCTGATATTCCATGTGTACGAGGCAGGGGGTCTTCTTTCCTCGCTTCTCCGACGCCCCAACTCGATTAATAGAACTTTCGTACAATTCTACCAGCCTCCAGGCTTTGATATTGCAAATTGTTGAATGCCGATTCATTCACGTTAGCCGATGTGCTCAGAGTCTAACTGGGATAGCCAAAAATGTCGGATCCCTTCTCAGTCGCAAGTGGTGCTGTCGGGGTGATATCACTTGGCATCCAACTCTGCAAAGAAATCACAAAATATGCGGACTCATGGCACGACTATGATTCCGACATCGAAACGATTGGTTCAAAGGCAGAGTCCCTGAAAATACCCTTGAAGCGACTGCGTGACTTTGTTGAGGATACCAAGATTGATGATCCTGATATGGGAAATGATATTCGCGAGAAGGCCTTGGAGCTCGAGCGACATTTGAAGAGGCTTGAGAAGAGACTTGTTGAGGTCAAGCCTATCATTTCGAATACTTTCAAGGACAAAGTTGCGAATACATTCCGGAAAGCTGCGTATCCGATTCGTGCGCGAGATGCGCTGCGTGATATCAAGAGTGATTTGGATGGAGTGCAGTCTATCATTCAGCTGGCCCTTACGATGTAAGTGGGGATTGATTTCATTCCAGGATATTCCTGACAGCAGAACAAATTCAATGCCCAGCAGGCGCAGAAGTCATATTCCTCGCAATTGAAAATGATGCAGCTTGTTGAAGATATTGTGAGTTTTCTACCATACTACTACTAGGTAGGAAGTAATGGCCTCGACTAACTTGCGACTCTCTGAACTCAGCATCTGACTCTTTCTAATGTTTTATTGACTAACATGCCACCGCCTACATTGATGAGAGCACTCTGCGACCGTGATAATGAGTGTGCTGATTTGGTTCACTCAAGCAGCGATGGTACCTCGAGCAGCGAGTGTAAAGCGAGTTATCGAGAGTCTACGACTCTTGAATATCATACACCGATGCATCTGGGCAAGAGGAAGAGGAATGCAAATTTCATTGCAAAGGCCTACACCTATCACAGCAGTTGGCTTCGTCGGGGTATCAGCATATCATTCTCTCTCACGACAGGCGCTGGAGGCTTCTCAATCGCACCGGCTCTGTATGTGCAGATGTCTAGAGGACCCGGAAGTTGGGTGCACGATAGATATAGGAGCTTTGCAACAGATGCATTGATGAAAAGTGTCTTTCTTGAAGATCCACCCTTGGAGAGCGATCTCATCTCAGATTTCCAATTGGCCTTTTCGGCAGGTGATATAGGGCCTCGTGATTTAGTATTAAGTACCCACGTGGTGGGGCGGGAGCTATCAATTGTTGAGGTAAGATTACATGAAACTCAACGGAAATATTTGACTCCTCATGCGTCTTTAGACCTTTGCACTTCACCTTTCCTGGGATCAGTATCCTCCCATGCACAAGTTTGTCCGCTTCATGGTAGATTGTGGCTGTATCATCGATAACACTAAGAATCAATTACTTGACAGAATAGTGTCTTTAAGGCCTTGGGACCGGGCTGATTGCCTGTTTGCCCTGTACCTCATTGATCATGGCGGTGCCCTGGCTCACTTGCCGTCTACACATTATGGCAAGACTAATATTAGGTGGCTTCTTCGTACGGATCCAAGCTGTAAGTTCTCTACACCCCAGGCGGGTCTGGTACTATCTAACACAGTTTCTCTTTCTACAAAAAGTGGTCGATCTACCTGATATTGCAAAAGCCATCCTTCGAGAATCGGAATCTGATTTGCGAGGATTGCTTCAGTCGGGTTCTATAGAAGCCAACCACCGAATAAACTTCGATCAACTCCCAGGGTGTAGTAGTGTGTATGATGGGAGGCAATCAGACTATCCAACCGATAACAAACAGCCCAAGAGCATGTCATTACTTCAATTGGCCGTCGGATGGTTGATTGGAGTACAGACTTTGTTAGAATTCGGAGCCCACGCCTCTGAACTAGCCCTGAAAGACTGTGTTTACCAAAATTTCCACACAGATGACTCTAGCGACTGTGATGAATATTGTGATTCTCTAGTACCTTTTCTACGAGCTGGGTGTATAATTGATCTTGACGACATCGTGAGGTGTCCTTCCTCAAAGGTCCGGCACCTTTTGATTGATGAATACGCTAGGAGACGCAGGGCGCTGCGGGAAGTTGCACTGTCTTGTTTGCCGTCTGAACAGGTTGAAAGCATACTAGGGTGTACTGGCGATGATGGGTCAGTTCCCGATGCTCATTCGTTTGAACTATACACAACGATGATAAGCAATGGGCGGGAAATCGACCAACCCTCAAAGTTCTGTGTTGGAAACTTCAATGTTGAATCTGTATACCATAGGGTGTTTGCCTACCCAATTGCGCGCCTAGAAGACTTGGAATATCTCTATGTGGCTGGGTTTCGAGATATTGACTCACCAAATGCCGAAGGTCTCACCCCTTTGATGAGTTGTGACTATAAAGACAGAATTCAACGAGCAAATGATATTGAATGGCTCGTGAACAAAGGTGCTTCTCTGGAAAAAGGTTTACCGTGTTCGAATACTACCGTTGCTCATCTTTTGAGTTCGCGATTTATTCGGGAATGGTTTTCTGCTCCAGTAGTAATGCTGGGATATGAACCTTCACCCCTGCGCAGAAAGATACAAGCACTCGTGGACATCTTATTCAAACCATATCCCCAAGACTCTTGTATCTGCGCGTGCTCCTTTGGTGGGTGTACTACACTTTCGGTGGCTCTTCGGAGGTGCATCATGATGGCAGACGTGGATTCCCTCTGGGCGACGGTCCCACGCAGTGAACAGTTTATCCGGTCTTTGCGCCTTCTGTTCGATTTAACGAAATTCGCAGAAAGCAGGGGCCATAGCACCATTCGGCTCTTTACTTTTGAAGCCTTGGGTTTACGACATACATGCTGTATCGAAATTGACGAGGTTGAATGGAAATTACCACACGCCAAGGATCAGGATGAAATGGATCGTATCCGGGAAGAGGATCAAGATCGCTACCAGCAACATGAGAAACTTGTCTCTTACTTCCAGAAAGAATTTGATCGGATCGGATGCCCTATCATGGAGTTCCTGGAGGGATTCTGGCACGATATCATGGCGAAAATTCTCTCAACCCGCGACGCTTACAACGAAGAGCATGTCCGTCTCTCGAGGGTACTGGGGGTCTTTCTAGAGCCGAGTGATGTCGATAACCTGCCGGAGTTCCTTTCACTTCTCGGCGAGAGAGTTAAGGAGATCAATTCGGAGGTATCTGGTTCTAGCGATTCGTACGTCGATTCGGATGAGAATTAGATATGAGTTTTAGGAATTGTGGAATAATCCATGGATGATTGCGATTTATCTGCGTGAAGGTGATCTTATGACGATCATGATCTATTTAACAACCGCCAACAAGAACCCATCTTGACTTTTGGATCCAACAGTCTGCATAACCACTGCATCAACACGATCATCCGCTCCAACCCTGGCAACAACATCGATAGCGTCCTTGTCCCGCACGTTATTTCCAACAATCCCACCCTCCTCCATATTCTGCACGACATTATCGATGTAAATCACAGCCCCCTTTCCCTTCGATAACTTCACGCCGAAGTCAAAGTAATTCCACTGATTCGGCCAATCGGCATCAATGAAAATAAAGTCGAAAGGTTCTCTAACCCCCTTTTCAATTTCGGCAGCCAGTTTCGGAAGAACGTCCAGACCTGCTCCGAGGAGAACATCCACTTCCTCGGGAACTTTGACGCCAGCAGTGCGTAGATTGTCGATAGCAACGTCGCGATGATGTGGGGAGACTTCGATACTGGTCACTCTTCCGCGTCCTTTCACGGCTCTTGCGAACCAGATGCCGGAATAGCCACCCAGAGTGCCGATTTCGAGCACATTCTTCGCAGAACTGATTGTTGCAAGGAGAGAGGTAAATTTGCCTTGGGTAGGTGAGACTGCGATCATTGGTAGACCCTCTTTGATGCTGTTTGTGTATGCATTTTCGAGACCCTCGTCGTTTCCGATGAGGTGTTGCTTGATGTAAGCATCGACGATCTTTCTGTCGGTAGACATTATTGTTTGAAGCCGGGATATTTAAGTGTTAGAAGAGTTTCTAGAGCTGTGAATAACTTGTGATTGTTGAGTTTGTATTGAATGAAAAACTGGCATACACCTTGTTTTATACTTGCGCTCTGAAACGATGTGTTGGCCTGCAAGGCTTGGACTCGGCTTTACAGCTCGGACCTTTGGATTGGATCTCCGAGCGAAAGATGCAACCTCCCAAGCATCAATCCTCTTCCAAGCTTCGATAATACCTTGCTTTGGGACTAGTCGCAAGGTTATCACATTCAAACTTCGATGTAACTGGCCAAAGCAAAATGCTGCCATCTCGGAAGCATTGTCTCCGGTTTGTTTTGGTGTACTCGGACCACTGGTGCCTCCAAGTTGGTGCATATTCGAGGTGGAGCCCAACCTCCACAAGCCGATGGGATGACATTACTTCTATACTAAGAACAAATTTTGGATGATCAGGTGGTTGCAGACTTTCGATCACAGTTCTTAGGAAGAATTTTCAATATGATTTTATCTATCTAATTATTCTTCTAATCCACTATATTACAAGAATTCAAAATTCTCAAATGTCCATGCTGCCGGATCACCGAAGAAAAACTCTTGTTCTAAAGACTCCAAAGGAAAGTCGACCTTGACATCGTTAGTTGACTGGATTTGAAGATTGAGTTGGATTCTATGATTGCAAATACCTACCGGTTCAAGCATACTCCCGTCGCAAGGAAGATCATAAATACTAGTAGCCGCGAGGGCATTTGGATCATGAGGCAGCGAGGGCTCTCTCAATTTGAGCTGAGTCAAGTAGTGTCAACAAAATTACTGCGATTAAATAATGCGAATGAAAGTTCATACCTGCTGCTTTACAGAGAACAAATCTTCTTGGGAACCTCTGATTCTATGATACTGTCTGGCAACGAGCTCGATTGCCCGCTGCTTTTGCTTTGTTTCATCCGAGGGGTTTGTTGCTGAACATAACAGCGATCGGGCTGCAGAGATGTACCAGTATCGCGTAAAGTCGGTGCCAAGACGAATGATCCGGTCTTCGAAGATTTCTAATGTATCGTCGAGATAGCGAATAAACGAGGTAATGTTTGTGCCGAGTAAGTCTCCTGGTTGTCATTCAAATTAGGACCGATCATTGAGATGAGGGTTGGGTTTGAACATACCTGGCGTTGTATACGAGATGTAACCACTGTGGCAGACAGCTAAAGCTGCTCTGAAGTATTCTGATCTAAAGAGAAGAACGAAGGCATACCCATGCCGAGGAAGTTTCTGAATCTGCTCCAAGATCTTCTGAGCCGATTGAAGACAGACCATGCGGGAGACGGCACATCGAGGGTTGGAATCACATTTCCTCGCGAAAGGCATATGAAGCAGAATCAAAAATTGCTGTAATTGGATCTGCAAGATAGCCCCAGATAATGCACTCGGATCGTGACGAGGAACGACTCTTGTCCAAGCAGGAAGATTTTCAAGTTCTTCCTTGACTAGCTCTTCATACTCGATGACTTGTTCCCACTGCAGTGGTGGTCCAAGATTATTCACCAGCGTGTTTAATGTTGCTCGAAGTGCAAAGCTCGACTTCGAAACATGCAAAAAAGAGCTATTGGTATATGCATCCCGGTCTTTAGAAGAAAAGTTGCCATCGTTTTCATCCGGGAGGTCCGCATCGTCAATATTATGAACAGTCGCACAGTCCGAGGATACGCCACCAAGAGCCGACGGCATTCCACGATCAATTGAGGCCTGAAGTTCCAACTCGGTGATTGTATGCCATAGACGACGTCTCATCACCTGGTCGAAGATAGAGACTTTCTCTCCTAAGATTGTTGGATCCCGATGGAATCCAGCTGCCATGGCTTGTCTGAGAAGTGTACCAGCTTCAGTCCAGATTCGTTTCTTTTTGATCACATTCACCTGTTTTGAAAGCAGCAAAAGGCAGCGAATCTGCCATATTGTGAGATAAATTTGCTTTTGACTTTGATATCGTAGCCATCTCTCAGATACTTCAATCCACAATGCTGCGCGCTCCCGTGACACTGCGCTATCGCCAACATGTGCAGTTCTTTCATCGGATAGCGAGCTTGCGGTTGAGATCATGAGAAGTAACAATATTAAGAAGGCTGGTCTAGCAGACGACTTATCAGTCAAGAAACTATTGTATTCTTTCCAGAAACTGGAAACATGTACAATGCGATACGTGGTCTCCACTGTCTCAAGGTAGATATGGATGAGCTGATCTGCTATCTCCTGCTCTGGGAATAAATCCAAGAGATCGACATTGACTGATGGAAATGCAGCCTTCTTCTCAATTTTCCATTTCATTTGCAGGGACTTTAGCTCGCGTTGGACACGCGGGAGCGATGGATGTTGCTTGATGCTGTCTTGCATGAATGAACGCAACTCCGGGAACTAGAAGGAGTCGAGTTAGCAATCAAAGGCAAGAGACTGAAGTCGCGAATGTACTTACATCACCGATCAAACTTGTAGGATTGCTTCCTCCATAGAATTGCGTTTTGAAATTCTTGCCTCGGAAGATGACATTCTCTTGTTTGCGGGGAACTGGAGGCTCCAGTAGATGCAGCGAGTCTGACATTATCGCCGGCCTTTCACGAGCCTGGGCATTTGAAGCTGCTTGTTCACCTAAGAGCCCCCATGTTCCCTGACTTTGTGGAGCTTCTAGGGTAGGGTTTCTTGGCGCTGTTGAGTGAGTGTTGTATTGGGCCTGTGGTTGTGGTGGCGTAAATATTGCGTGTAGGGAGGCCGGTGTTTCAATACGCTTCTCCGAGTTAGACTCGTTTTTATCAATTGGAGTCGGCTTCTGAGCGGCAACCGGATTCTCGTATGTGCATTCAACTCCCTGTTCATGGCATCGACGGCAAGATGGCTGGATACGATCGCATTTCAGCTTCCGACGCCGGCATTCCCAGCATGAAAACGTCTTTCTTTTCCGCTTCGCCGGTCGTTCATGAGCCTCCATAAAGCCGTATTCAACTTGAGTATTTCACGTATTATGGATATCCGAGAAAGCCACGAGCAAACAACGGTATACGGAGTTGGACGTAGTTGCGGAGATAATAAAGGGCAGCCTCGGAGTTGTCGGAATTGATGCGGAGATCGTCTCGGTTATCGAGCTTCTCCGAGCCAAACTCTCTGCCCCTCATCACTTTCGCATTTGGGGGCTATTGCGCCTTGCAGGTAGCATCTTGTGATGATAAAAGGTTTTCTCAGTATTTGAAATCTGCGAATTATCTCGTTCAACATCGTCTATATAGTATACTGCCACGTTCAAATTCAGCCAACATGAGAAAAGTACTGGGACTCGGAGTGCAACGACTTCAAACTTGAGCATACTAACGTCCAGTAATTGCTCAAACAGTCGGAGAGTTTAGTATATGAATTGATACATAGTACTAGTATCCATTTACTCCATTCAAAACCTTCCTTTGAAATATCCCCGAAGCCCAAATCAAGGGAAACCTACCTAGGTAACGGCTTCGAAAAAACAGTGCTCAATAAAATAATGCTATTTCATGGATTCCTGACTTGAGGTCTTCGATTCGAATGACATGAATTATTGACAGATTGAGATACCCCCATCGCTTTGCAAGATGCAAGCAAACTTCCTCCGCAGACTCGAGTGGCGCATACTAGTATAAGACAAAACCGTACAAATGACTTCGCTAGCTCGAGCAACCGTCCCAATTCCATCAATCCAATCCTCATTGTTTTGCGCTATCCACACGACCAGATCCCAGCGCGATCCTCAACGATCTCCAAGAAATCCGCAACACGTAAATAGTCAAAATGGCCAGATTTCCCCAGATAATGGCTGCACAGTAGATCAAAGCCTGAGGTGGGATAGCTTGGAAAAGTGCCACCGGATCAAACCCTGCCATATTCTTGATCTCATCAATTTGCGCAAGGGAGGTCTGGTCCAGGTCCGAGGCGCTGGCAGATGCAGCCGGATCCTTGACTGTCACTTCAGCATTTTGAAATCCATCGTTATAAATGAAAGCGGCCATGACTCCGCCAAAAACCGTCATGAAAAACATGAGGAAGGCCTTTTGCGCAATTGCATATAGCCATGTTGCAGAGAGGAGTAGGGTAGCCAGTGCGTGTTGGCGTGATTTGCGGTATCCAGTTGCTAGGCTCAAAGCGATAGAGCCAAAAGCGGCATTGGTCTCACTCTCACTTGGAGAAAAGAAGACTAGCAAGCGGCACGCGAGAAAAGTGAGCAGACTGATCGACGCGATCGGCTCGATCAATTTCCGATTTTGGTTGACGAGATCGAGGGCCGAGAAGCCTAATGCTGTCAGAGTCCATCCGGTCAACAAAACAACCGATATGGACTTGTAGAGACGTGCTCCGAATGAGACTTGTTGAGATGCCATTTTGAACTTCAAGTTGACACGAGAGAATTTTTCAAATGATTCAATTTCTTTCAGTCCGGGAATGCCGGTGCCAGTTTTTATCTTATATTTTCATCAGGATCCACCCTGGCCTTTCTCCCTCTGCGGCTCTTACAATTGTTATCTTTCTGGGCTTTTCTTTCTCTCCGCTTGAGCCGGACAGGGTCCTCCCATCCGAGCCTTACACCACTAGCCTTTCGCTTTCGCTTCCAGAAAGGGTTTAGCCAGGCTCCTCAGTGCCTCAGGGTGCTCTCGGTTATGCATAGCTTGACAGAGCTAACCTGAATTAGTTTGAACCACAGCCTTGTGCGGGTCTTACTCGGGTCTGAGTTATGTACACTCCACAGGAAAAAGAATAGTCACAATTATGCGAGCCAATCTTTGTTTACAACATGTTTGTGAAGAGTGAAATGGTGGCAAATTATTGCTGCAAACTTAGGCATCTATGACCTTGCCTGGATTCAGGATCCAATGTGGATCTAGGCTCTTCTTCAGGGTTCTCATCACAGCAATAGTTGTCGGACCAAGCTCTTTCGCGAGACACTCTTTCTTTCCAAGACCGATGCCATGTTCGCCAGACACTGTACCGTCCATTTCTAGCGCTTGGACAACCATAGCATCGACGCATCGTTTGACGCCCTCTACCTGATCAGGCTCATTGGGGTTATACATGACAGCTTGGTGGAAATTCCCATCACCGACGTGTCCTAGAACAGTCGAGAACAATCCCAGCTTCGAGGAATTCTCTTTGGACTGTTCAACAATTTCCGCAAGGTGAGACAGAGGAACAGCAACATCAGTTGACCAGATCTGCGTTCCCTCTGGCCTGATAGCCAGGATGGCCCAAAGAGCGGATTTCCGCGCCGACCAAAGAGATTCCATCGTCCTCTCGTCTGTAGCAGAGACAAATTCACTGCCTCCATATTCTAGACTGATATTCTTAGAAGCCCCCGTACTGTCTTCAACGGTCCTTTCGGAGCCAGAAAACTTGATGAACAGTGTAGGCTTCTCCCCCCATATTTTTCCCGCAGTGCCTCCAGCTTGGTTCAAGACTCGCATTTGAACCTCATCCATCAATTCCAGAGCTGCGAGAGATACTCCACTTCGAATCATCGCAGTCGCTGCCTTGGATGCCTCCTTGACGCTTGGAAAAGCGACAGTTGCAACGCCAAAATGGGATGGCACGTTTGCCAGCTTCAGCGTCGCCTCCGTGATTATTCCAAGAGTTCCCTCGGACCCAACGAATAGAGAATTCAAATTATACCCTGCAGACGTTTTCCGTGGTCGGCGACGTGTTTTAATGACAGATCCATCGGCTAGGACGACTGTTAGGTTGACCACCCAGTCTTTCATAGTTCCATAGCGAAGAGCATTCGTTCCGCTGCAATTTGTCGCGACCATGCCACCAATATGGGCTGTTGGACTCGGATCAAGAGGGAGAAAAAGACCAGCTGGCTTTAACGTCTCGTTTAAATACACCCAATTAACGCCAGGTTGAACGACAACATCGAGATCATCCTCGTGGAATGCGATAGTTTTGTCCATCCGGGACATGTCGATGCTGAATCCGGAATAGGGGGCAGTGAAGTGGCCCTCAACGCTAGATCCAGCACCGAAGGGGATCATGGGGACTCGATATTTGGTGCAGATCTTCGCGATCATTGAGACCTCTTCTGTGGAATTGGGCATGATGACTGCGACCGGGCGAGTATCTGTGTTTGATGTAGACGCTTCAGAGTAACCATGCGATTCCAGATCGTCTACATCCATGCTAACATTGTCTTCGCCGATGAGGTCTTGGATTTCCCTCGCAGCCTGTCATTTGTTAGACTTTAGTCTCGTATTATGGTTGGAACAGTTACCTTGAGCATCGTTGGCTTGTCGGCATATGAAGGGATGCCTGCATTTTGTATGGGCTGTGTACTATCGGATTTGAAGAGAGTAGCCGTAGTGAGAGCTCCAACAGCTAGACCTATAACGCCGTATATCAATGGCGATGCCGACCGTGATTGATTCGTGCCAGTGGTCGTTGCGTAGCCTCGGCTAGGGGCTACAATGGCAGGAAGTCGCAAGGTCTGTCTCCTCCCGTAAAACGAATGGATATTGCTCGCCCTAGATGCAAATCGCTTCATTGTGCCAGATCTGAGATGGGAATTGATAGATTTTAGATGCAATAAGTGGTGTGGGGAAGAAGGGAAGTCCGTCGTGTTGCGCTGGAGACAAAATGACAAAACAAAGCCCCATAAAACCCCGGAATTAACTCCGATCTTCACTTCTTGGCTTCGATTTGCTCCACCTTCAACATTTTCTACGGATGTTTAAGTTGCTTTCACTGTCTCCGCTCTAATGCTGTTTACCTAGAGGTTAGTAGCACTAGGTAGACGTCGATGTCGTTCCTTGAACTTCAAGTTGTCAAATTTGCAAAAACCCCGAATTTCTTCTCGAACTTGAACTTGAAGTGCAGTGACCACATAACTAGCAACTTCAACAACTTGAATACTAATGTTTGGTTCTCAACAAGCAGTGGACGGTGAAACCCGAATCTAAATCTTTGTGCGTCATCTGGAGTGATCCGACAATTGGGATGGGCTCGTTTGATCAAATTCAAAAGTGGATGATATGGCTATCAAGATTGATACAATAGTAATAGTGCTACTAGGAACCCACCCGGAGCAGGGCAGGGAAACGGAGCAGTCAATGCTTGGGCTGATGCCAAAGGGTCCAAGAAAGATACACCAACGCCCGGGTTGAGAAATGCTATTGGGCCAAGCCAAAATATCGGTAGGCTTGTGTCAGACGAGGGAGAGCTACATGGGTACCCGTCATCTATGAATCGGACGGGTCTGTCGGTATGTTGCAGCAGAGTGCTTTGGGGGAACAATTCTTGATGCGGGGGCGCCGTGGGGATGGTTGTCATTGGCGTACACCTGCCTCGCATAGTACAAGTTGCCTTGTTGGTCTCAATGAGTACTAGTAAGTTTGAGGCTGAGTTCATGTTGCCGGTCACCATTTTGGATGAGAACGAGCCAATCCACGGTGACCTGGCACCCCAAGGTCAAAAAGAAAAAAGAAAAAGAAAATCCTTAAAAAAAAAAATCCTAAAAGAAAATCGATTTCTGCTTGAAATGACGATTCGGCAAAAGCATAAAAAAAAAAAAAAGAAATTCAATTTATGATACACTCTGGTTGCTGGGGAAAGATTCCCTCACACTCACCATCAATCAACCTTGACATGTCTGTGGGCACTCCGGTCTTCTTTTGCTTACTAGCAGTAGATATTCCTAGTATGCTAGTAACTCAGGGCCAGAAGTTGACCGGATTGATAACCAGGGCTCTGGTCTTATAAATTGCCCCTGATCTCTCCCTAGAAAAGCGTGTGTTTTCCAAGATTCTCTCGATACTGCTACGACAGCTAACAAGTTGAATTGAAGTCTGCTCATTGGCTCATCTACTACTTTTTTTCACTCCCCTTCGTCATGACTCGTCCTACCTTCAAGTTTTCCAACGACGATCTCGGATCTTTCCCGTTTTACAATGAAGCTCAATCCCAGGATCTCGGCTACGCAAAGGATGTGCATCAAACCGCCCATTACTCTGTCGAGAGCATCCCCTTTCAAGTCGGATCTATCTATGACCCCAGCACCGTTGAGCCGCCTTGGACCTCGGGTGACTTCAACTTGAATATGCCAAACACACCTGGTAACAGGGTGTCGGCTGGAATCGTGGTTGACTCTGTTACGGAGCGGATGGAAGACAAACGTATTCTGCTTGCAGCAGAGAACATAGTGAACGATTGCGAAATACACTTCCAGAGCTCTGACCAGGCGTGCTTCGCACCCCCAATGGGAGAATGCTTGTACGACAGCCCTTGTGGAGGCGCTACGACTAGCCACACCGCGGCTCATATGCGGCCCTCTAAACGTAATACCAAGTACGTTTCTACTATCAAAACTTCTACCTTTACCAGTACTTGACATAGTATTACTC
The DNA here is from genome assembly GCA_000347475.1 of Penicillium paxilli ATCC 26601. Classification (NCBI taxonomy): domain Eukaryota; kingdom Fungi; phylum Ascomycota; class Eurotiomycetes; order Eurotiales; family Aspergillaceae; genus Penicillium; species Penicillium paxilli. The sequence goes on from AOTG01000078.1 coordinate 13,839, forward strand.
TTTCGAGTTACCTAGCTAATGAAAATTTTCAAACAAGGAGAAGTACTGGTCCTCTAAGTCTCAAATGTGACTGGAAAGGCTGCACGAACACCCGCCTCTTCACCCACGATACATCGTTATGGCGGCATATCAAGGAGAAGCACAAATTCCCCGATATGTATAGATGTCCCTCTACACGATGCGGAAACAGATATGGCCGGATGGATAAGCTGCAGGAACACCTTCGATCTGCGCATACACTTGTCGAAGTTTAAAAGTTTGCCAACCTCCATGCGTTCCTAGCCGTTACAGTATTGCATGGGCAATACTAGAATACATTTTGACTTTTCTGCGACCTGGAGTTGCTGCGTTTTAGTGGATGTGGTTTCGGAACCGGTTGATTCCTGCTCATGGTCTGCTAGGGTCATTAAATACACACACGAGTCTCTTTGCATCTTTTAGCTTGCCGGATGGGAAAGGAAGTCTACCAGGGACTGGGAGGTCTTACACTACCTAGGTATCCTCACGAATAGTACTATAAGGTTCAGAATTGTCTGGTCTTGATTTCCTCAAATGCTCAAGACTTGGTATATGGTCGTTATAGTATATAATGCGTGATATTTACATGCAATTCGTCACATCACCAACTCCGAGCTCGTATAGAACATAGTATAAGAAAAACAGTTTACCACCAAAGAATCATCCGTCAGATCAAATATTTTGTGACTTCAAACTCCAGAGTCCGACTCGGACATCGTCACCTTGAAGAACTCCTTCAGGGGAGTTGCTCCGGTCGAGCCTTGCTAACTCTGCGACCGCCATTCTCATCACGGTCCTTAGCAAGGGCCGCGGCGAACTTACTTCTCCGACGGATCTCAGGACCCTTCCAGTAGAAGACGTAGATGGGAGCAACGACAACGCAAGACAGACAAGCAAGGACTGTACTGGCGTACTCGACGTGCCACTTATCTCCGATGTTGTTGTACATAGGTGTCGCGTACATAGCAGACACACCAGCCAGCAGATCACGAGCGAAGGCGTTACCACCACAAGCAGAGGCGGAGTAAGGACCATAGGCAGCGATCATGTAGTCGACGGAAGACAGGTAAATGGCGTAGTTGGCAATACCGACCATAGTCGAGAAGATCATTGACGCGATCCAAGGGATGCCACGAGATTTACCGAATGATGTCCATGCGAAGCCCATCAATCCAATAGGCTCGAAGGGTGCCAGGAACAAGAGCCATTTCATGCGACGCTCGGGTACCAGTGCGTTGTTACCCTTGGTTTGTCGAATATGCTCGTCACGGCGGAACCAAGGGAAGTATGAGAAGTACGTGATGAAGTAGGCAAGATTGATAGGAATGACGGCCCAAGCTTGCGCGAGAATACCGAAGCCCCAGCCTTGCTCGTACACGATGGCGAAACTCTCCAGGAAGATGAAGATCAAGGCATCGGAGAAACCGGAGAGCAGGGAGAGACAGAAGACGATAGGCTCGGTCAGAAGCATGTGGAAGGGTCGCATCCAAATCTTGCCGGCCTCCTTCAAGGAAACTCGGGGGTTCTTGAGCTCGTTGGGTCCGTAAACGTTGGGGTCTTCGCCGGTCTCACGACGACGCTTGGCTTCGCGGTCGAGGAGAATGGTGGATCGACTCTCAGGCATAAAGAAGATGATTGCCTGGGTGACACCGCCGAAGATGAGTTGGATCCAGAAGAACCATTTCCATTCAAGGACTATAGTCGCAAGATGTTAGCGCAATTCCTGCCAGAAGAGCAAAAGGTGACTTACATCGCTGAATGGGACCTCCAATGACACCACCGATACTAGTACCGATACAAGATGACAGGACGATGAAGGCCAACGGGAACTGTTGGTTGTCTGGCTCGTAGATATCGGCAATAAGGCCAAGGGTGACACTACCACCGGCAGTAGAGATTCCGCCCTGTAATAGTAAGTTAGTACACGAGAGCAGAGTAAGAGGAATTTATCTCAGGCCAATCATACCAGTGCACGGGCGACAACAATAGTTCCCCAGTTGGGTGCGAGACCGGCAGGAATTTGCCAGATATTGATGAGGAACATTGAGAGCTGGAGAATGGGCCAGCGACCAAACTCCTCACTCCAGGGAGCCCACAACTCGCAACCAATGGAGTAGGTTACAAGATACGCCATTTGACCTGTGCGGGCATGTTGTTCACTGATATTGAACGCCGCGGCAAGAGGCTTGACGGCATTGGGAAAGACTGAGGTGTTGAAGTTCATGGACACCTGCACGAAGGCGACGGCGCAAAGATAACTCCATTTCTTCCAGCGAGGCCAACAGTAACCTAGTTTATCGTAGGCATCTTCCTCCTTCAATTCGCGCTTTTCGGTCGAGGGAATCGTCGGAATGGTCTCATCGCGCTTTTCCGCGGACGAGATTGATGTTGATTCGGCCGACATCCGGGGTGTGGAGGGATAGTCGAGTCTGGAGAGTACTGCCTCTTCATATTGTTCCCCTGGCATCCCTTTTTCTTATGTACAGTCGGAAAAACCTAAATGCTCAAAACCAACCATCTTATATCGTCATAGCTTTCCAAACCTGATTTAAAAGAGGGTCCGTTGATGTGCATCGCGGTGGATGGGTGGGTGGGTCTACTCGTGGATGCGGTTATCTAGACTGTCCAGATTCTTTCTTCTAACGCGACAACTGGGAAAATTGAATGAGAAAAGACTCTATTGCCCTATTAAGACCATTAAACAAAACTTCGGAATTCCCATCACACTTTTCATTTGAGAACTTTCAATCCTCCTTCGAAAATCTAATATCCTCGCCGAAAGCAAGGTATGAACAAACGACTGAAAATTCAATAGTGGAACACTGTCCTAAGAACCAAGCAGGTGACAACCAATAGCATTGACGGGAATACCTCGGGAAGGGTTCAGAAATGCATCCGAGACCAATGGCGACATGGATGATCGACGGGAATGAACGGCTACTGGATGCACAAGTCACCCCCTGGGAAGGTTACACGAGAACAGAAATTCGGATACAAGAGTCGGCTAGGCGGGAAGTCAAAAGATAATTCGCAAACGCCAGGTACGTGCGCTTCTTTTCCGCTTGGAAAAAACGAAAAATGAAGTCTGGAACCAACGAGGTGTGAAAAGACCCATCGTCATACCGGTTTTCACAAGGACCCACTCGGTGATGCTCGCGGAACCCACTTCATGCTTAGTTGATCCACTGGCAAGTATGCCGAGGCAGACTGACGTCAATTCGATATTGAAAACAGTCGCAGTCGCAGCGAGATGAAGTGCTAAAATCCGACTCTCCCCGCATGGGGTTTGATAATGCATCCCCGGGGGGTATGCTAGTGATTTCTGACATCTGTCGTCACTGCGTGAGCCCCCACGCGACCGACTCGCCACTCACGAGTCATGAAGGTATCTTCACGTGGGCACAGTTTGGACAAGAGAAATAGATAAAGAGACGCCACTTTACCCCGACTAGAACCATTTGTATAGAAGATAAATGATGTTGTGATTTGGAGAAGATTCCGGAGTGGCGACCGATTTGGAGCCAAGGGAGAGGCGCGTGAATAATCTGGTGGACTGAGACATCTGCCTGCTGCTGACATGATAATTCTCGAAGAACTGTGGAATCGACCAAAGACAGACACTTGATTTCCTATCCGTAGGTCTTTTCAGGCTAACAATGGCCAATAGTATTTCTCATGGTATTGCTTGTGCCAACAGGAGCAAACGAGCAGCCTTTTTGACAGCCCACACAATCAATTCCAGTTGCGACAGCAAATAACTAGTATTCACCGCATGCCTAGACCTACGAGACATGTTTGTTTGTTTCTTTTGTTGCCTTTCTTCTTCTGCAAAGCCCAATGGTTCCAGTAATTAAAGGCTCCATGCAGCCGATTGCTTGTAGATATTCGGTGTAGTAGCATAGCACGCAGCAAATTATTATGCCCAGTCCCACTTGAAAAAAACGATACTATGCTTTCTGTCTGAGTTTGATTAAATAAGAATATCCTGAGTCCGGTTGGTGAAGTATTTCTCTTCGTCGCTTTCAAGCCCAACACCGGAGGAGTTCGTTAGTGAAGTGGCTGGGCCAGGTTCAAGCTGTGATTGGAGCCCAGTCAAGGGATAGCCATCTGTCTCTCAAGCTACTGCTGCACAGCTCTTAATACTTATTTCTATCAAATTTTGCTTCTTTTATTTCAGGGCATTCATGAAAATCAAAGTTAAAGACTCAAGGCCAAGATTTTGAAACAAGGAACAGCTTGGACACCATCATTTGCCAAGACTTAAGAGTTGCAATCAAAGCTTGTGGAGACCAAAGACCCATGCGATCGTCGGTGGGGCCAATCAGTGATTGATATCCTTCGTGCACAAAGAGGTCCAGCGCTTGATGGGATTTACGAACGGTTTCAAGATAGGGTAAGTGTTCTGATATCCCTTGCGTGCCAATGGCCCTAAGATCAGAGTCATGGAAAGCACGGAAAGCAATAGGCGTTGTCTGGGGCCAGCATGATCATGTATTCGAAAATTCAGTACGTGTACTCGAATTAGATACAACTTCTTGAAGTTCTGCTGAGTTTTTTCTTCTTTTTTTTTTCTCTTTGCTGATTTAACCCTCCTAGATACCAACAGAGGGCTGTGATGGATTCAGAGCCCTAAATCATGATCAGGCCCAAAAACTTACGGCAACGATCCCTTGGTTCGCAACACCAGTACTAGAGAGCATCTGTTCATTGATTTGATATTCCTGAAATATGCCATTGAGTACTACTATTACTTCACATGCCCATCATGCAACGATATAAGCCCATCGAATCCGTCCTGCATTGCAGCACACCTCCAGGGCTAGTACTCACCCAGGGAGCACCGTGACCAAGGCCCCAATCAACCCAGAAGGTTCAGATTTTAGTTGACAACAAGTTGGGAATGATCGCAGCGACGAGACAGATCAACCTCCCCAGACAATACGCAATCCAAACAAAGACCCAATTTTCTTTTGAGAGACTTCAATCCTCTCACACGGTCCTCCTTTTTGTCTCGCAATCAAGGCCACCCTAACTTGTCTGCAATCCTCGCATAGTCCCGGCGGCGTCAAGTCTAGCATCAATTTTCCACGTTTGATGGACTCAGAGATGCAAGTGGATCTAGGTGGCAGAAAATCCTTTCGTTCAAGGATCACATCCAGACAGCCCTGAAAGTTTGCCCCGAAGCTTTTTCTCCAGCACCTAGGACATTCAGGCATGTCTCTATGTCCATCACTCAGTATTTTCTTGATCTTGTTCCTTGCCATCTCTCGCTGCTCATGAAGCCACTCTAGACGAGAGTTTGTCAGTCATTGATAGGTGGCCCGAGAAGGAATATTGTAGTACTTACAGGTGACTCTCCAGTCCATGATGCTCTCAGTCTTGTCATTGAAAATCCGACCATAGGGTCCGCTGTAATTCAGAACCAGCCATCTGGTCAACCATCTGAAATCCTTTGCATTTCGTAGTAAATAGGCTCCCGCTGCTATCATCATCATTTCACCAGCACCTTCCTTGACTGCGTATGTCCGCAAGTCTCGGATTTTTACCAAAGCCTTGCCCATGTCAAACTTGTCCGCAGTCACTGCGACATCGAGAAATGCATCGCCGGTGAGAGGATATACGGGCACCATCTCATTGCGGAAGTGCAGGAACGCACAAAGATAGTGCAGAGCTGTAGCATTGTCATCTTCCAAAGTTTGCACTATTGGTTTGGCCTTGCCGCCACTTCGGGTCGAACATGGCGCGAAACACGGGGGAAGTTGTCATGAGAATGCATGCGTAGACGCGTAGATGGAGTTTCTCCGCGCCAACAATCAAGATTGTGTCTCCATCTTCAGCAATAACGATGGCATCATTGATGTCGGTTCCTTTGTTGGTTGACATTTTGGTATGCGGCTCACAGAGGCCAAGAAAATATTGGATTGAAATCGAAATTTGGATGTGGATGTCAACTTATCAACCTTGGAATTGATGTGAGGGTTGAAAAGTAGTAGTAACAAATGTGAGAGATTACGGAAGGAAAAACGCGTAACTTCGAGGTACTATGTACTTGAGCTGCCTGCCACTTTTCGCCCTGGCAACGCCAAAGCGAACGCCCTTCCAACAAGTTTGACAAACCTCGACTCATATGGGGCATTTGTGTGACGGTGATTGTGATTCTAATACCGACTGCACTAGCTAGTGTATGGCGGTGACGATCTTGTGTATATGAGTCGTCATCGAGGCTATCATATTCTACTACAGAGATCTCTTGATTCAAGCTATCCATCTCCATACTCCTGTATCTTCTTTTCTGGCGTTGAATGATAATTCAGTTCAGCATAGCTATATCTCGGGATTCAGGCAACTCGTCATCTCCAGTAGTGGAATTTGGAATATTGTACTTTTGAGCTATCCAAGGATCATGTGGCTATCTAGTATACGGACTGTTTACACCTGACAGTGGACCCGGGCCGATCATTTGATAGATTCCACATTTTTGTTGAATCGACAATCCGAACTCCGCATAAGTAAATATAAGATCAACAGATCCACATGTGCAAACCCGAGTTCAAACTCAAACATTTGAAGTTGAACTTGCATATTAGTAACTCGAACTTGTACTACAATTGTAGTACCATCCATGCACTGGCGCCCAGCTCGCCTCGCTCAGGCCACCCCCCGCACCCCGGATTTCCACATTTCCCGTTTCCGCCCCAATCGATTTAAATATCCCCTGTCATCCCCGTTTGATTGTGATCTTTTCTTCTCCTCTAGTAACCGACTGCAGTGTGTCACGAGATGATATAACAGTTTGCTGGCCGTTCCTGAGATCGCCAATCACCAAGTCACTCCAAAGACTCCAAACAGAGCACGACGACCTCCGAGACCAATCCTTCCTCCGTGTCACGCGACGTATACACCGCAAGATGGGCTGATGTGCCCATCACAACGACCGTGAACGTGGATACTCGAACGAACACCAAGAGGTTGGATAATTGGAGAAGTGCTGAATCGGCTCGGATCTAGCAATGACCGAGTCCGTCCATGTCATGTAGTTTCCAAGACAACTCGAGCAAATGGTGCCAAACCCCGGCGACGACAAGCTCCCACATTTCGCATTGTGCGGGTGTCGATTGCTGTTTGCCTCTAGGTACCGAAATTGAATTTCCAGGAAGACACAACACAGCATGTTTACACGATTCCCATTTGTGTTTACGTGAAAGATCGTCTTCTACATTGATACCTAGGTACATCCATATTTAACCATGGGTCATAGTATAGAATTTGAATGAATCATGAAAGCCGTATCAGACTCAATGGTATTTAGAAAGTATCTCCACATCAAAATAGCAACAGACATACTAGACCCAATATTCTCATAGTAGATTTAAGTGCAAGCAACAAAGTTGTTACCACTAGCACCAGTATGGGTAATCAACCCAGCAAGCTCATTCCCAGTATTAAAGATAACACGGTCCGCGCCAGGCGAGCCACCACTGTAGGTACTACCGGAGCTCAGAATCGGGAACTCATAGTAGGTTCCGTCGACGGGGAAGTCGAAGCCCTCGTAGTTGTGGTAGACGTGGGGGTAGTTGTTGGCGGTTGAGCCGGCGGAGTAGAGCTTGTAGCCCGCGGCCTTTGCGGCGCTGGCGGCGCTGCTGGTGTAGCAGACGCTGCCGCAGGTGTAGGCGCAGGCGCGGCTTTGCAGGTCGGTGGGGATGGCGACGGCGCCGGTTAGGAGGAGAGTGGTTAGGGTGATGATCTTTCAAGTTTGAAGGCAGGTTAGTTGAGGGCTTGACTAGTACTATGTTGAGGAAGGGTGGATCTTCAAGTTGGTACCTTGGTGAACTGCATCTTGTTGGATGTGCCCGATTGGGTCGAGATTGACTGGAGATCGCTGGAATGGATGAACTTGCACTGCCTGGAACACGAAATAGCTGAAGGATATCTCAGAGTTTATATAACTCTTCAACCCTTCAGAGCATATACACTCATCTGCTTCTCATCTAGGTCGTCCCCTCCTGAACAACCCCCTCTCTGCAGCCGAAACACCGCCAGATGATGTTACATTTGACCTCCCGGCAGTCCGATAATTCCATTGGTCGCGCATTCTGCAAGCCCAGGAACTACTTCCAGCCAGCAGAGCTCCCATCCCTTAAAAGGAATGTCCGCCGATCTGCAGTGATCCAGAAGATGAGGTACAGGGGGTCCATGATTGGGTGAACCAGCAGCGTGAGTGATCGACTGGTACTCGGATCTTTTGCGGATTTGCCCTATTCCGCCGGCATTGGGTTGAATCTGGGGTGGACCCTTTGTCTACTGTAGTTAGTTACTAGTTAGTTCTCGTGCCGAAGTGGGTTTGCCCCGGGTGAGTTCTGCAGGTTGCTATCGGGCCAATGATGGGACTGGTTGGTGGCCACGATGTGAGGTTAACGGTCAGATCGTCGAGTTGATGTGGGGTTTGTTGATTTCATAATAGGGGAACGAGCTAGTATAGCTTGCATATTTTGATATTCGCTTGAGTTATGCGAAATGAATAGATCCATAATAGTGTTCAGAGTGGATTTTGCGATTTCAAAATAATAATACGGTCGCCATCAATGTATTCATGATGGTGATACTATTGCTGCTTATCTGAGTGCGGAGGACTCCGATGCGTCGTGGCGCCCCGACGGAGTCCGATTCTTGAGTGTATCAATTCAATCCAACCATCAAAATGCTGTATATTGGATTAGATATTGATCTGCAGAAACGATGTTGCAAAGTAAATGAGCCCTTGTCGGATACGGAAGTGTCTGCTGAGGGTTTTCGCAGCTGACAGACCGTGGTCAACACTAAGGTTGTCAAGTTTTAGGGTAGGCGTTTCTTATGGTATGATGGGCATATAGAAAAGACTCAACTGGAAACTGGCTTTTGATTGCTGCTTCAAATTGTGAAAGCAGCCTCGATGTTTGGGGTATCATACATTCCATCGCGATCCATCATCATCATCATAAGAGAAGCGCTTGGAGTTTGAACAACACACGACTGGCAGGTGAAGCTTCGAACTCGAATGTTTCTCAAAGGGAAATTTGATTTCAAGTCCACTCAGATCGGAGAAATTTCGTAACAGTATACAGTTGCATTAATTGACAGCATCAATATTAAAAATTAACCCACTGGCACAACCCGCATCAAAAATCAGCCCTCGCCCTCACCCTCCGAGTCTTCTGCTCCACCGTCCGCACCTTAGCCCCAATGCAACGACCAGGATGCCAAACAGCAAGCAAAAGCACCACAAGCGCAATAGGCGCGAATTCAAGACACGCAAAGAAGACCTCGTTCGTCGATAATTTCCCACCTAGGCCCTCAGCCGTCTCCGCAAGACGGAAAATCGTTCGCAGGTAAACCATAATCGTCGCGACGGAGAACGAGAGACAAAACATTTGAAATCCGTGCTGCTTGATAGCGTGACGAGCGCGAAATTGAAATGTCGACATTAAGATCACAAAGATGCTCATTGCGAAGACTTGGTAGGAGAGTCCGCCGAGTAGGATGTGGTTTGCTGTTGTTGGATCTTCACGGCGTGATTCTTTAACGCCGACTAGAACCGCGCCGGCGATTTGGACGACGGTGGAAATAACATCGGATGTAATAAAGAAAGCCAAGATGACTTTCGGACTCAGGAATGAGTATTGGCTACCAAGTCGCGGAATCAACGCTGACAAAATCGTATAAATACCAGCTGCGAGAAAGACCGGCGCGGTGACGATGAAGAAGTAATTCAGGACGAAATAGATCAAATGGTAAGGGTCTTTCTCTGCGGAAAGAGATCTGGCGATATATCCGATTATTTCGAAGATTAGACCCACTGAGAAGGTTATCCACCACCAACTACGATTCGTGATGGTTTGCGCGGTGTGGATTATTAAATGTAGGAAGAACCAGGCTGCGGCGAAGGCTGCTACGGCGATTGAGGGCGTGTAGCCGTAGATGATGATGCTTGTGTCATTTTCGCCGTTTGGGTTTGGGAAATTTGGGTCTATATAGCCAAATGCCCGCGCTAGAATTGGTTAGTATAGGCCTGGACTTTTGGGACGTCTTTTTTATTTCATGGTTGTAGTAGCAAGTTACCTGCAATGTTTGTTGGGACCATCGGGGGATTGTTGCGCGATACACGGCGCAGGGTTGTATCTTGCGGCGCAGAAGTGCTCAGCGGAGGGAATGAGGGAAATAGAGGTATGATCAGGGCTGATAGACGAAGCTAACCAGGTACTGTCCCTTGATAGTGCAGTGATCAAGGTACTTGAAGCTGTCTGGATGTGGAGTGCAGGTTAACTCGCACTGGCAGCAGCCTAGAATCCTCAGGCGACAGCACGAACTTCAAGTCCCCCTGATTCAAGTACAAATTCTAAAACCATCCCCGGGTTCCTCATCCATTATGTATTGCAACTAGCGAAGAGGCTAAGACGGACAAACTTGAATCAGCCTGTCATGTGGCGTCATCTTCACCAGGCCAAGGGGTTGCCAAGCTGTCGATGGGAGAGCATCGAAATGGCGAGTGCTCGATCGATGCTAACGATAGGCTCGGCAGTCCGATCGGCGTGGGTCCGCGAGCCACCTCGCTTATGGAAATGGGAGATGTTTGGCTTGAAGAACTGGAAACTGCCGAAGGGAAATAAAGTAGTTTAAATAGTTGATTGTTAATTGTCAATTGTTGCATGGATCTGCCGTCATGAATAATAATAGTGCCTAGTACATAGGTAGTGGTACCGGAGTGTGCTTTATCCAACAACGACATCGCGAATTCGCGTCCACCACCGCGTGCTACTCTCCTTGGCTGGTTCTTCCTCGGCAAATTCCCTGCGACCTGTCCAGATATCCATTTCCTCCAACTTGACCCACTTGGTTTTCTTCCAGAACTTGTATATAAGGACGAACAATGCGAAAACAGGCAGCAGGATGTAGTTGATCACGAAATCGTCTGGGCTGAACGGATTAAGGAAACACGTGTAGCCTTGGAAAAAGACAAGGAAGACATTAAGCGCCAAGGAAAAATAGGTCCCCCAGGGGTAAAGAGCAGCGCGGAATGGGAGTTTCTCGGGGTCTTGGCCTTGTGCGACGAGGGCTTTGCGGAAGCGAATGTGGCAGATTCCGATCACTGACCAGACTAGGAATGTTGCGACTGTTGAGTATTAGCGGAGGATACAGGAGTAATGGTACGACTAAAAGGATTCGGGGAGACAAACCTCCGGACAGAGTAATCAGAGCTGAGTATACCTTCCCGGCACTAGATGACTGGCCCAGGAAGACAATACAAGCAAAGACATTGGTGAAAATGAGGCCAACCCAGGGAACACCGGCTTTATTCGCGCGACCAATGAATTTGGGGGCCTTGCCGTTACGCGACATGTATAGCAGCGTTCGTGATGCGACGTACAGAGAACTGTTGCCAGCGGAGATGACACTGATGACGATGAGAGCGTTAATCAAGTGCGCAGCGGGAAGGATACCGGCATCAGCGAGAGCGATAGTCAAAGGGGAACTGGCAGTTTTGGATGTGTCGCCAAGTAGTCTTGAGTCGTTGTATGGCATGAGGATTCCGATGAAAAAGATAGTTCCTACATTGGATTAGCACTGGCCAAAGGGGAAGACTGGGACTTGAACGCACCGATGTAGAAAATCAAGATACGCCAGAAGACCTGTTGGATTGCGCGTGGGACAGCCTTGCGAGGATTCGCCGATTCTCCAGCTGTGATGCCGACCCTGTAATTCAGTTAGCAACTTGAATTTCTTCCATGAGCGACTGGTGGAATGATCCCAACATACATCTCGGTTCCAGCGTACAGAGTTCCTGCAACAACAAAGGTTTTCGCAACTCCGTTGATGGAATCTGCAAAAGCTCCAGGGTTATGCCAATATTTGAACCCAATAGGCTCAGGTCCAATGCCACCAGCGCTGATTATAATCGCGAGAATGAAAAAGACCACCAATGCTAGCACCTTGATTCTGGAAAATGTTAGCAAAGCCAATATGCCATGCATGCGACGCCAGTGGTATACATACAGAGAAAGCCAGAATTCCATTTCGCCGTATGCCAAAATCCCCAAATTAGAAAGTCCAAGGAATAGTGCCCAGAAGATGAGGATCCAGCCCCATTGCGGCACAGCTTCAGTCCAATATCCGATAACGAGAGAGATGGAGTTATATTCGTTGGCAAGGACCTACCAGAGATATCATATTGATTAGCAAGCTTCCAACAATGACTGAAGAACCAAAAATGAAAGAACAAGAACGGCGCGTGTGGGGGCTTATCATTGTACTCACTGTAACCCATAACCACCAATATGCCCATCCAAGAGCAAATGCCAAACAATCATCAATGAAACGCTCCGCATATTCAACAAAGGAGCCCGTGACCGGAATAATAGTAGCCATCTCTCCCAGAGATTGCCTGTACCAGTCAAGTCAGCAAGGATGTCGCGAATGGCTCTTATCGCATCCCATGAGAATGCAGATGATAGAACCTACATGACGAAAAAGACACTTGACCCAACCAAGCAGAAACTAATCAAAGCTCCAGCAGGACCACCCTCGTGCAACGCATTTCCAGAGCTAACCAATAATCCAGGCCCGATAATGCCTACCGTTGCAATTGTCAAGTCAGCATTTTGTCCTCAACCCTGCCAGTGAGGGGAGACAGTAATTGAGACAGAAGAGTAGAACTCACCTCCCACTGCAATCATCTGCAAATGCCTTGACTTCAGCTGTCTCTTCAACGGCGCCTCGAATGGATCTTTGCCCTCATCTTGTGTGCTGGTATTCGTGATGCTGTTTTCCGCATCTGGATCCGCATCCGTCGCGCGATATGCGACCGCATTGGTATCTTTCTTATCGGCCATGATGATTCCAAGGTTATTCCGTCAATTCTCCCCGAGGGTCATCCAAGACCACCAACTTGAACTGCCAGTGGTAACTTGAACGGGGCAGAGGAAGCTGGAAAGAAAGAAAAGGGACCGCAATAAAAAAAAAGAAGAACCAAATGCAAGTTTAGCTATTTTCGCGCGCCATGCGAGTGCGGGGCATCCAGAGCTTGAAATGATCCACACATGCTTACAGTAGTGTGCGAGTGTGGTGACATTCGAAAGGAGAATGCTTTCATTTGCTGGCGATGTCGTGCTGTGGCCCGGTCGCACGATACGCTTATTGGGAGGGGTGGATTGGGTCCTGTGGATTGTGGATTTCTTGTATCTGATGTGGATTTTCGTTGTGGTTCGTTGCTCGCTTGTAGGGCTATTTTAGATGGTGTTGGTGAATCAGGGTAGAAATTGAGATTTGATAGTGGAGATTCAACTTGAATACATTGCTTGGTTGTACCTGTTGATTCTGTGTCTGATCCAAGGGACCGAAGTTGAACTTGAAGAAAAAAGAGAAGAATCAGGAACGAGTGGAGACGATCGCACGCAATAAACTCAACTATGAGATCAATTGGGTCTGTGTGTCTTTGTATACAGCCAAGAGTTCAGAACACGAGGTTGTGACAGTGTGAAATTAGTAGTCAATTGAAAGGAGGAATATTCTCGAAATGATACTTGTCTACTGATCACCATGACAGCCTCAAGTCCACAAAATTGATCTCATCCGATTGTCTCCCTCGGCATCCCAGATGGTCGGCATGTGGGTCTCTGATTTAAGCTTATCAAAGAGTCGAAATGGAGTCTGGCCAGGGGCACGGTGTCGTTAAGATGATCATATCGATTGGTTCAATTGGGGTTTTCATTTGTGGGCTTGCATATCTACCAGATTTAATTTTTGATCTCGGACGAATCGTCCAGGGCTCGATGTCGACGGGGCACATTATTAGAATGAGGAGTGAAAACACCCAAAATCTCAAGTCAGGTCCGAGTCGATTTCTACCATGTCCTGTAGTACCATATTTTGCAAAGTTAGCTATTCAGAATGGCAACGTGGGCTGTGAAGCTTCAATTTAGTAGCTTCCCTGATGCTTTGAATATTCCAAAAGGGGAAATTGTGAAAAAGAGTGTGGATGACTCCGATTGGAAAATATACTAAATATCGGTAAGCCTCCAACTTCTTGGAAGTAGTATCCTTTTGCTTGAACCAGACTGACATTTCAAGGTTCAAATTTCTCTCAAGTTCTACTAGTAGTACTAGGTAGTAAAATCTGGGACTGCAGGAAACATTCTTGCCTTCCCTGATTTCAAATTCCAACTTGAAAGTTACTACTGAAATGGAACTGAGACAATACGCAACTTCAGTGTCCTAGCTACGAATGATCAGGCTCTCTAATCGAAGTATTTGAAACACACTCTGGCACTTGGTACTATGAACAATCCATCGATCTCAAGTAAATCAAGTATATTCAAGTTTCAGTTTAAATCTATCATTCATCATAAATCATACAATCCTACAGCCTAGACTTCTTCTCCTCACGCCCCTGCAAATTAGGATGAGGCGCCCTAACAGGCCGGGTTACGGCGTAAAACGCAAAGCCGGAAGACTTAGTCGAGAACTGGCCGGAGATAAATCCATGTCAGCGTGTTATGTTTCTCGGAGCGGCCTGGTGATTTCAGCGCTTGGAATGGGTTCTCATCGTAACGAACCTTGACCTTTGAGCCGACGTGGAAGAAGGCGAAGTCGCCCGGGACAAGGTGGTGGGTTATTCCTGTTGCCTCATCCTGGGGAGAGCGGGGAGAGTGGTTAGTTTGGGTTCGAGTTGAAGAAGCAACGATGTGGAGGGTTGGGCTCATGCAGGTGGCTGCTTTCGATGTGTACGTACCAGGACATCGATCTGTCCGTTCAGGACATATTTGGTCTCCTCGAAGGTGTAGGCGGCGGGACGGGCGGGACCAGCCTCGATCTTGTAGAAACCAGAGGTGAAGTATGAAGGGGAGTCGGTGGTGTTGGTGCGGATGGAGTGGAAGTCGGCGGTGGTGGCGTTTTCGCCGTTGGGCAGGGGGATGTATTCAGAGCCAGCGCCCTTGATGACGGTGAGAGGAACGAGGTTGCCAGACACTAGAGCAAAGAGAAAAATAATTAGTACTGCTCAGCATTCCTCAAATGTACCAATCCTCTTATTGGCCAATTGCATGCCGGTACGGTATAGCTCACTTTTGATAGATCGGGTTGTGATTTTTTTTTGGATCAAAACACCAAACTTGTGAAGAACCGTCCACGAGCACAGTTATAAGCTTGAGGTACTGATCGGAGTCGACCCCGAGGGAAAGTCAATCGAGGGGATGTCTTATCCTCATGGGGAGGTCGGGTCCCGGGCTCGTCGCCCGTGAGTGGAGAATGAATCGGCTAGACGCCCGGTGTATGCTGTGCGATGCGAGTAATACGGTTAGCTAAGGAGAATTGCGTGCTGGATGAAGTTTACAAAATGGAAAGTGGATAGAATCATTGTGAAAAAGGGAAAGAAATGATACTGAATTGTAGCAAGTTTAGTCGAAGCATTCTTGAA
The DNA here is from genome assembly GCA_000347475.1 of Penicillium paxilli ATCC 26601. Classification (NCBI taxonomy): domain Eukaryota; kingdom Fungi; phylum Ascomycota; class Eurotiomycetes; order Eurotiales; family Aspergillaceae; genus Penicillium; species Penicillium paxilli. Next base: position 29,302 of record AOTG01000078.1, read on the forward strand.
ATAGAAATAAGTGAATCCAATGTGATTGAAGTATAGAAATGCAAAGGGAAAGTAAAGTCGAGACTTTCCTTGACGGAGGCGGGCCGCCGGGCCGTGCGGGGAAGCTTGAGTTGTTGCGGTTTCGGTGCGGGGAAGACGAGGGGAGAGTGCGGGGAATACACGAAAGTAACACGACAGAGAAGTTGTCTTGAGGGAATTGGACATTGGAGATGCAATTGTAGGGTCTATTGAGGAATATCTATTTTTGTTTTATTTCATTAGGTACATTCAATCATCACATCACGTCGGATCACATCAGACGACACCCAGGATCATCTCAGTTCTTCGTCCCCTTCTTTCGCAGCCACATTGTCAGCGCAAAGCAAACAATCCCGGCAGCGTATGCGCATCCGGCAAAGGCAATCAGACCCCAGTATTCTCCATTGCATCGGTGGAGAATCTCTCCTGCAATTGGCACTCCGGTAAGGGCACTGTATAGGACGTTAGCATGGGCCAAGATGAATGATAGAGGAGAGAGGGAAAGAAGAAAGGAAGAAACTTACCCAAAGCTAACAATGGTATACACCGTGGTATAATATCGACCATAATTCTCAACCGGGCAAAGCTCACCCACACAAACAGGAACAAGACTAATGTTACTGCCACTAGCAAACCCAAACACAACCGAGAAGATGATAACAGCAACCACATTGCCACCTGCCGGCATCCAAACAGCAAGAACCGAAACCAGGCACAAGATATTGGTCAAAAGCAGTGTATTAAACCGTCCAATCTTATCAGCCAGAATCCCGGGTAACCAACGACCCGGAAACGATCCCGCATTCAAGAAAACAACCATCAAATACGACAAGCGGCGATCAATCCCCGAAGCAAGCGAGTACGAAGCAATATACTCAAGAGGAATAAAGAAGCCCCATTCAATAAAGAAGACACCCATAGTAGTAAGCGCAAGGACAGGATCTTTGAGAATTGACAAATCCGGCAAAAATACCTTCGCCGATGGCGGGGACGGCGGTCTCGGCGGAAGATTCGCTCGAACGAGGACGAGGCCTGGAATCAACAGTACGAGCGTGATGAGGGCAATTATTCTCGTTGACCACGCAAATCCAATCTTTGGCGCCAGATTCTCGAGAACGAGTGGGAAGATTACTCCGCCGATACTTCCGCCTGATAATGCGAGACCTGTTGCGGCTCCACGTCGTCGATTGAAGAAATGACCGATACTGGCGACTGGTACGATGAAAATGAAACTTGTTCCCATTCCACCCATAATACCGATCACGACGAGGAAGTGCCAGTATAGTGTGCAGAAACCCATGCAGATGAGTGTGATGATGATCAATGCGGAGCCAATCCACATGAGCAATCGAGGGCCGCGGGCATCGAAGATGGGTCCGATTTGGATACCGCAGAAGAATACCATGAAGTTGTAGATTCCGAAGATCCAGCCGATTTGGCCAGCGCTGAGACTTGATAGCTGGTGTGTTGAGATCCAGGCTTGGTAGATTCCGATGCTGTTCATTAGGCCGAGTCCGCCCATGATTGAACTGAAACTTCCGGCGACGACGAGGTTGGCGCGGAGGCCGCCTTCTGGGTAGGTGTTTTCGACATCTGTTTTGGGTTCGTGGTGCATTTCTCGATTGGGTAGTAGTAAAAAGGCTGACTTTTGAAGTTTGGGATTATAGATTGAAGTAAGGGGGAGGAGGAGGCGTTGATAGAAGAATGTACAAGAAAGTCAATTATTTAGTAGTTTAATTTGATATTGAAGAATAAATTAATCAAAAGGATATGCCACCCTTATTATAGCACCATGAGTGAAAATTTTCACGTTCTCCCAGATTCTATGTATCCAGAATTTCATCATTCGGGGTTCGCCTGAGCCCCAATTACACCGTGAGTATCCATCTGCGAGTCTGTACCATGCCGAGATGCAAAATGGCCGATGGGCGAGTCATTGGTTGCCGAGACCTGTCAAACCGATATACCTCCGCCATCCAATCATGATCTCGGCCCACTCGGAAATTTTTCACAGTTCTCGCCCAATACGGTTGGGCGAGGAGGTTGGGCGAGGCCGAAGGTTGATTCTATGGTACGACAGCGGCAAAGATGCCAAGCCTCGGCCATCGGCGGAGTCGGCGAAGTCAGGTGCATTTGAAGCTTGGTTTCATCTTGTTGTTTGAACTTGAAGTAGTAGGACTCATGTGAAGAAACAAGAACCTTGTTAGAGGGTTGGCCGAGTGTTGTTTTTGCCGGTGGCCGAGGTCGGGATAGTGACGCCGGGAAAGTGTCGGCGATGTTTCTGCGTGTTTCAAGATATCCATCGTAGAAATACTGCTCTTACTCTTTCTAGCTTGAGCTACTAGTGCGATCTGGGTGCTGGTAATGGGAATATGGTCATGTAATTGCATCATGATCATCCATTGATTAATACCTAGGTACTACCAAATACCAAGTTGCCGTGATCTTGCCCAGTCTAAGCCAGTCTACAATGCCCGTCACGGAGCGAGTGGGATCAGTTTCGATGCCGCGGTGCTTCTACGAGTGTCTACAATTCACGGGCCATGTGGAACAGCCCTGGAGCCGACAAATGGATCAAGATTGTCATCACAAGTGCATCGTACACTGCACTAGTCAATCAATTCAGATGCAAGGAAAGATGTTGGGCCATCAATAGCCATGAAGCAGTCGGCGAAACCAACTAAATACAAAAAGAAAGATACACTCCGAAGGAAAAGAATGATCACAAGTATTCACCGATAGAAAACACCCACCCGGCCCATCCCGATAATCCACCAGGGCTATGCTGACATCCCATTGACGGGAAACGAAGAAAAGAAAAGAACGCCGACCCAATTAACTATGTTGCATGCTGGCTTTAGGTGAACTGACGGGTCCGCTTAGTCGGACTGGGAGAGCGGAGATGTGCTTCGCGGTCTCGACTGCGTTCCGTGACGAAGTCCATTTTCGGCCCTTCTAGCATGAGCGGGTCATTTTCTTTGTCGGCATCGGCGGTCGACGCTGGTAGTGGTTGGTGAGCCTGCTGGTGTGGGAACCCGTGGTTAGGCAGCATTTGCTGGTGATTATACAATGGGTTTAATTGAGGGTTCCCATGATGATAAGCGTTGGGGTGAGACTGCATATAGTGTTGCTGGTTGAGATTATTTCGGAATGCACTCAAGGACCAGTTGCTGACGACTGTCATTACGCAGAGCCCAAGTAGGAAGATAATCTGATCACAAGTTAGCCGAGGATCTGTATCGTGAGTGGGGAAGGTAGCTTCTCCGAGCTACACTGCAGCACGTACCACTGCTTTCCAGCTGATTGGCTCGATGAAAGAATTGATGATTGTTGCCATCGTGCCCGCCGACAATGCGGCATGGCCGATCTTCGCCGGGTCCCTGTCCATACAAACTTGCCATCCATCACAAGGCATCTGCAAAGCCGGGGCTCGCGTAGGTTGATCACACCCATTCTTGATAAACTCTTTGGCACACTCATGGATCTCGAGTAGAATACTCCCTGACTCCTGCTCTGCTGTATGCTGAAACTCGCTCCGGATAGAGCTCAATATGGACAACAGAACGTAACCAGCCATCGAGAAGATGGTCACATTGAGAACCAGCTGCGCCCACCAAGACAAGATGCTCGGCATATTGGGGTGGGCTTCGAGAAATTCGAACAGTTGTGTGAAATAACTCTTGCCTTTTTCCTTCGTCCGTTGTGTGTTTCTCGGGTTCGCCGTCCTGCCTGGTGCCCCTTCGCTGCTACTAGGGCGATCACTGTCGTCGTCGCTATCGACCCGAACTCGCAGCCCGAGCCCTTTATCTCGTTGTCTCCGTTTCAATACCCGACGGGCGGCTGCCGTGGAGTAAGGATTCTTCCGAATTTCGCCCCGACCAGGACTAGCGTTGGGAGCAAAGCGGCCGCGGTTGTTGAAGAGTGAGTTTTGACGTTCGTGCCGTACTGGCTGCTCGGGGGTATCTTCGTTATCTGCGTGCTCGGGGGATGAAAAATTCTCTGCGCCAGAGGAGAAGTCGATTTCGACTGGTTTGCGCGGTGTTGTCCAGGCTGATAGGCCGAACCGGGGGGTCTGTGAAGAGGGTTGCGATGTAAAGGGCGACGGCGACGGCGAAGCGGGTTGCTGTTGGGAGAAGAGGAAAGGATGGGAATTGGGGGCGCGAAGACCAGGAACGGACTGCTTTTGAGGAGATCCAAATGCGCTATATGTACCTGCGACAATGAGGATGTATGAGCTCTCCGTAATCAAAGGATGAGACATGCGCGGGGATGAAGGGAGGGTGGTCTCACGCTTTTTGTTGTCATGCTGCAAGCCGACCTGGTAGAAAGCGGAGTTGGCATCACCAGGCTGACGATGCTGCCACTCAAACTCCATGGGACTCTCCGCTGAGCGAGACATGGTGGGGGAAAAGAGGGTGTCAAAGCGAGTGTGTGGGGGAGAGAAGAAGAGGTGAGGTGAAAGCGGGAAGTTTTTTTGTTTGGGTAAACACTTCCTCCGCGGCAACGTGACTATGGAGGACAACAGAAGACAACAGAGTACAACAGAGAACAAGAGGTGGGAGAACAGCAATGATAGACAGAGTCTTAGACAATATTGAATGGAGAGATGAAACTATTATTTTGGGGTTGGCCGGGGATGTCTTGCCTTTATATTACTTCTAATCTTTGAAGACTGGCCATGTCTGGTAGTATCATAATAGAGTGCGGAGTTTCCATGTATACACTGAACTGCAGTCTGAGGCAATTGGCGCCAGCGCCATCACCATCACTACCGCCCATATTGTATTGTTTATCTTGTGTGTATTTCATTAATATATTCAGATTCGTAGACCCAGATACCAAACCTACTCATCCATCTGCCACTGGTACTCCAAAGCCTCCATGCGGTCCCGCTTGTTCCTCGATGCAAACCAATCCTTCTCAAACCCATTTGCTCGGTCCACGCCATCCCACCTATGTCCCGGCCGAATCCCATACCGATTAGGCTGAAACGCGCCCCGGTAGAGTGGTCTTCCAGTAACACTCGCTCCAGGGGCCGCCTTCTGTGTCAAGAACTCCGCCGCGGGGTCATTCCAGCGCTCTCGTGACCGAAGGGTATCATTCAGCGACTCATCATCGATCGTCCGCGCAACCGGCATGGCCTTGATTTCTTCCAGTTCCTGCTTCCTCGTCTCCCGTTGCTGCCGTTGTACATCACCCATCGCCGCCTCGCGTTCTTCCTGCTCTTTCTTCTTTTTCTCCTCCTCCGCCCTTCGCGCCTCGGCACGCTTCATAGCAACATTGATGATACGGCCAGATGCATCACGGTAGATCGTTTCTTGTGATGTAGCCTCTGCAGCGGCAGGATCTTGGTATTTCGCCATTTCGGCCTTTTTCTTCTTCTCCTGCGCTTTCACCATAGCCGCGGTTTGCGCTGCTGTTTGTAGACCACCCCGAGCTCCAGATTCCATCTTAGGACCAGCATCTTCCTCCACTAGCGGTGCATCCTCGTCGTCATCGCCGTCTTCTCGCGCGGCGCGTTCGGCAGCGGCAGAGGCAAGGATCGCGTCGGCGGCGGCTTGGTCGCTGTCTGCTCCGGGAGCTGGTCCTCCCACGGACTTCCAGCTGGATTTCTTCGTTCGGCGGAACTCGGCAGTATGTGCAGATGTGTCGATTGCAGGACCATACTCGTCGTCTTGGCCCGTATTGATAGAGGTGTTGCGGAGGTCTGGAGGATCATCCTCGGCGATGATTAGGCCGTTGGAGGCAGAGGCATCGGCGGTTTTGGTCTTCTTTCGCTTCTTCTTTGGTCGCTCTGGTGCCGGATCGGCATTTAAATAGTTTTTGGCCAGGTAATCGGCGAGTGAACCTGGCATATTGGCGATGGGGAATAAGTAAGTTGAAGGTGAAGTCTGAGAATTGCGAAGCTGCTGAATTGGGAATCGGGCGGGTCTTCGGATCATTAATTCTCCGAAGTATACTGAGCATCACTGGTCAACACCCCCATACCTGGGCATTTGAATCAAATGGAATTAGGCTGTTTTTAGAGTGCAACCTTGGAATGATGACATATCTCCTGATTCTAAGATATGAATTATACTTGAACTACAATTGAATCTCATCTTGAATTTGTAACTGATGCCTAGGGCTACCGGTAATATCAAATTGGATGATCACATATGGAGAGTCAATCGATGGATGGCTATTGAATTCAGGTCCAATTGAAGATTCCAGTTCACTTCCAACTGAAAGGTTGAGGATGGTGTGAACTCATACTATAGAGATCGAAATAATCCCTGCATTTCTCAAGTGGAAGAACCCAACTTGGCATTTAGAAGCGACATTAAGGCATCCATGTCGATGTCCTCTATTATTGGGTTGCTCCTCGCCGCTTCAATATGCTTGTCAGTTATGCGAATACCGGGATGATTCTCCAAAAATATCTCTATCGTATCCAAACTTGACTTTTCCACGACTGACCCCACCGCTGATTCAGTGATTGGCAAAGGTGTCCGGCGCCGCGTACACGAGCGGATGAACTTATCGAAAGGGTATTCGCTCCCAAAGCGATGCCTTTCCTTCGTCGGAATCATTTCCAGCATCCTTTCGTCAATACAAAAGGTATGATACCCGAGAAGTACAGTTGATGCCTCAGCTAGCGTAGCTGGCTTAACCTCAGGGTCTTGCCACATTGCTTCCCAGACTGCATCGAGGTTGTAGTTATGGTCATATTCTAGAAAGAGGCTCAAATCTATAGCCTGGTTGTTCTTAATAGCAAGTATCAACGTATCTTCTGTAAGAGGCACTTTATCCGGTCCCAGGCGCGTTAAGAGTAAATCAATGACTTCCACAGGGTGCAATCCTGACCATGCGGCCATTAGGACATCTTCTGTGACCAGTATTGCATCTTTCTGCCTGTCTAGCAGGATCCTCATTGCATCAACATTTCTTGCAGCTGCGGTGACGATCTTTGGCGTGACCAAGAATTGAGGATCTTTTTCATAGATAATCTCGAGGGCATAGCTGTTTCCGGCAGCTGCTTCGATTAGCCATTCATCAACTTCCACTAGCTTCCGATCAAGAAGAATTTCAAGCGGCTGTTTACCGCCACCTCTAATTGATGCTGCTTTTTGGACCATTTTGCGGATCGGAAGGGTGTCGTTTCTTCGATCTAATAGCATGCTCAAGGTCCTGGGATGACTACACGCCGCTTCCAACAACTGATCTGACACCGATATTCCTGTCCATCTCTCCAGAACAAACGCGAGGACAGCATCGGCTGCATAAAAATGGTCGAGTTCGGCTATCGAGGACACTAGGCCTTCTGAAATGGGAAGATCGTGACCTTTTAGATCGAAAAGATACTTTATCAAGGATTCGCCATGCCGGGAATTCTTCGCCACTGCAACCAGAGTCTCCTCCGTTATGGCAAAATCAGAGCCACTGGCATTGTTCACAAGAAGTTCCAGCATAGCTTCATTATTGTACGTCGCGGCGTTGCATAATGTCTGCTCGGTTACCACAAACCCGGCTTGCTGTCTGCAAAGAAGCAGTCTCATCATACCCAGTCCTTCATGCGGGTTTTTGGCAACTTCTTGGAGAACCTCGTCATCAATGACAGTATCTGAGCCACATGCGTCAAGCAGGACTTGCATGAATTCGCGTCCTTCTGAGTATCTCTTTGCGGCGACCAGGAGAACATCTTTATTAATCTTTGTTCCGGGATCTCGTCTCTCCAGAAGCAGGCTGATCATTTCTGGATCTGCTGCCCACTTGACCGCTTTCATCAGGACCTTCTGGGTGATGCGAGCTGGATTCCTTGGCTTCTGCAAAAGAAATTCAATCACTTCGCGCTTTCCCCTTGAAATTCTTCCAATAAATTTCTCACTGAGCTCAAGATCATTCATCCATGTGTTCAGAATGGCAATCGCGATTTTAGAATCCTCTAAACAAGCGATTGACAATGCAAGATACTTCAGTCCCGATTTTGTAAATTTGATATCAGTATCGAACTCATTGAAAAGCAAATCATTGAGCTCCGTGTCCCAGAAACCTCCCGAGAAACCCAATAAAACGTAATAAAACAGCTGCCTATTTTTCCTGATGCCAAATCTCTCCTTTTGTTTCAAAAACTCTTTCAGAAAGAAGTAGCCAGATTCGCTACTGAAGTTCAGGGCAGCTGATGAAACTAATTCCATGTCAATTACCTTTCGTGATGATCTCAATTGATCCTGTAGATAACCTTTGTTCCAGAGAACTTCAATGATTGTCGGTAGCTTCTTTTGACTGGCCTCGGTGACCTTGACGAACCTCATCATGGAAAGGAGCTCGTTTAGGGGTATCTCGTCTACCGTGTTGAGTAACAGCTCTAGGACATTCAGGTGACCTGTCGACGCGGCCCCAAATAACGCGTTGTGCCTCCAATTCCGGCCTTTTATCATGAGACTAGGATTTGTGCTTTCGGAAAGCATTCGCCCGACTGTTGTTTCTAATCCCTTTTCTGAGGCGGAAGTGAGAGGTGGCGTGAGCTCCTGAAATGATTGATGCCACACAAAATCATATTCAAAATCAACCAGATGCATCCAGTTGAGGTAAACATCATTGTCGTTGAAAAGGCGATAAACCTTTTGATCGAGATCAGCATGGTTGGCATCTGCCTCCGCGAGCTCCGCCAAATGTTTGTCCCAATATTTTGCAGAGTAAATCAACAATCGCTGTCCTCGGGCAGCTTTCTTGGTTAGAACCTCCGTCACTTCAAGCAGAGAGTCTATCGCTTGATGTGTTATGGCAAGATGACCGGAATTGACGGAGAACTGAAACCAGAAATCTTGGGTCTCGTTGCACACAAGAAACTCCTTCACGGAAAAATGAGCCAGTCTTACAGTATCGTCGGAGATGCTGACAGTGACGAGAGAAGTGGTGCATGTCTTGACAACATCATCTGGAAAACGAAAAGATACAACGGCTGCGACGGTCTTCAAGCTCAATGGAACGATGGAGAAACTGAGCCATATCAGTATCGTGCGAGCTGCCACTTGATCATCTGCTGAGAGCCTCTCAAGTATGCCTTTATAGGTCTCTTCGAGCGTAACTGGAATTGTATCGAGAGCTTTATGGAATGCAGCCGTACTCTTTGATTCTTGGAGCCGCTTGACCTGCAAGTCGGCCCAGCGGAATCGCCTGCTCAATTGCGCCTGTTAACAAGGCTCACTTTTCTTTATTGATGTAACATACCTTTCCGGAATATCCAGCAACTTTTTCAAAGTTCGCTTCTTAACCGACTCGTCCCATTCGGATAATCTGCCATCAGAAATCTGCTCGTGGACAAAGGTCTCGACATCTCCCCCCAATCCAATCTCTAGATCAACACTTTCATACTTCTCCAACCTTGAGCGTATATCAGGTTCCGGTCGACTTGTAGCAAGAATGTGTAGCTTGGAGGGATGTTTGCGCGACAGCTCCTCCATGAATTGTAAAAGAGACCTTCTTCCGTCGTGTTCGGCCGTCGGGCACTCATCCATAGCATCGAGAATGAGAAAGGACTCGCCCTGGGAGTTATCTAACACGATGTCGAGGATATCTTTAAACTTCTGTAGTTGGGGGTTACTGCCACGATGGCTGTGATCTTCCCAGAGTCTGAATAGAGACCCGGGAAGTGTGCGCGGCACTAGTTGTCGTAATATCGATCGGATCATATTGTACAGCTTCTGTGTTTCGTCATTGCTGAACTGGAAATACCAATAGGCGAACATTTTCGATGGATCAGATGCGCAGAGTGTCTCGATGTCTTGGATAACTGTGGAGCAGAGAACCGATTTACCACATCCGACTTTTGCAAAATCGTTAGCTCTGTTTCTAGGAAGTGACACTGGCAGAATGGCTTACCTGCTCCATAGCCCCAGCAAATCTTTCCAGGCGTGACTTTCCAATTTGTATAGACCGGTGAGTGGAGAAACCAATCCCCGGTATCTGATGCCCGCCGAATTTGGGTGTTGTTTTGAATGTCGGAGTAGCATGTATTGGATAACCAATCTAGAATCTCCCGATCTTGCAGACCTGTTGATATTAGCCTCTATACTTCTTGAGGTGGTGATGTAGAGTCGGCATCATACTTCTGGTGTGTGATTGAATTATCTTTAGTTTTTCAACTGTTTCATCGATTTTGTCTAGCATGATTTCGGCCGTTTTCCTGTGGTCTGTAACGATCAGACAAGTGTTCGTCGTGAGAATTTACTCAGCTTTAGCGACATACCTAGATCTGCTGTGAGACTTGCCAAAGCTTGAACAGCCTTTTCTTTCGTTTCAATGGTTTCTTTAAGATCCTTCAATGGCTGCTCAACAAGGGCTGTGATGCTCTTCAACACGCGGGCTTTTAGAAAATTAGTTGGTATCATCGTATGACAAGGCACGACTTGAATCACAACTTGGAATTACATACCTGCCTTGTTTTCATTCACTGCTCTTTTTACCTCTGCCACGTACTGGAGGACTGCAGCGTAGACCTCAACCAGTGCATCTTCCAGTTGACGGTCGGTTTCCACCCCTCGTTTCCGATAACCGTTTTCAACCATTGTGTAGTATGAAAGGATGTGTGCGAGATATTCCGATGCCTCGAAAATATCGTCTCGTCGTTCAATGTCATTCTTGATTAATGTAAGACCAATCGAAACAACTGACCACGCACTCGATGCTGGGGGCTGGCTTAGCAGATGTTCAATTCTTATGCTCAAATAGCCTTGGAATGGATCGGATCAAATACTCACCATGGCCAGTCGGATCGAAAGAAGTCAGTGCTTTAATGAGATCTTGTGCCTGAAGTGTGTAGAGAATAATATTCTTCGCAGAATCTCGAACATTAATGTGGCCCCCACCACGCTTGCGAATCTTGAGGCCCCCTTCCTGGTACTCGCGGTATTTCTCCTCGGTTGTTTTGATCACATCGTCGATGGAGTCTGTGACTGGAATAGCACTCTCCAAGTCCAGGGCAACACGGTATTTCTCGTCTAGTCTTTCTCCGGCAACTACCCACAGGTTTTTCTCTTGCGGAGTATCGGTATCTGCGGCTCGAATGGATGTCGTGTCACTATCCGCATTGGTTCCCGCGTCACTTTCGTTGTTTGTGCTAGAGATCGCGACCTCGTCGCCATGTTTTTGACCTCGAACTTTACGCTTAAGTTTTGAGCGAAATTTCTCCAACATTTTGGCAATGTCCCGGGGATTATTTCCAGGACTTGCCTCGCTGGTAATAAAATAAGCTGGAAGAAGGCGAAGCTGGTACTCAGCCCCGCCAACGTGATCTTCTGCGCCAATTCAGCAAACGCCTAGCATGCATGTATGTGTTGGTTTTAGCAGGGCGGCAATGTCCATGTTCTCATTGGTCCACGTACGGGTGGCCCCGTAAGGATTTCGATCGCATTGCTTTTGCCGGAAGAGGAGAGTTCTAACTCCTGAGACGAGCCCATAGGTGGTCAGTGTGGCGCATGCTAAAGTATTAGTCGTAGATTCATCGAGTCCATCTTCATGCTGAGATCTGTTTCCGCATAATATAAGTTCTGATTCGGGTAACAACCTTCAGAAGTGAGAATTTCTGATTTCCAGTCAATACAGAGTGTACTACACGTAGTACCTAATTGCTCGTTGCTATAACCAAATTTATTCAAAATTCATATTATTGCAGTAGAACCGGACAGTGTCGATACTGTCACTGCTATCCAAATATCCATGATGCTAAAAAAGCCCCACCCTTGGTATACTGGTACATGATTAAAAACACATTATGCACAGCTCCTCTGGCTCATGGACAGCCTTGTGGAGAAAATTCATGAAAGAAGTTCACTGGGAGGACTGTTCTTTGATACTTCGGTGTAAAGCTCCAGGCGTACCTGCTTGTCTCCCTCAAGCTCTGTCCGCATCGGAGAAGAATCGTATAGTTCGCCAATTGGTTTGTCGTTTCCTTCACCCTCAGACGATAGATGTGCGTAATGAGATGATGGAGCTGGCCCCGAATCTGTCGGAATCGAAGTGCTAGGGGCAAGATTCAACGCCTTGGCTCGACGGTGCTGTCGGACTAACAGCCACAGTAGAGCGAGTATGATAATCGCGCCGCAAACACCTCCGACGACCCCACCGACAATAGCTCCTTTGTTCGTTTCCTTTTCAGTCCCATTGCCCGTTGAGTCAGTTATTGAGTTATTTGTTGAGCTATTCGATGCTGATAAACAGATCAGTGGCTGTGAGCAATAACTTGAAAGAAACAGGAATCCAACATACTCGAAAACACATAAGGTTTCACACGCTCAACACTCCAGTCGCTATTATTTTTTCTCCATTCTTCTAACATGTTTGGTGTATCACAGCCGAAAGTCGCATCAGTACAGCTCTTTCCAATCGTCTTCGCCAATGAATGCTGTCATGCTTTTGTCACAGCAGAAGAATCCCGTATTGTAGTATAAAGTCCATGTCGAGTTCGTACAGACTTCAGGGACGTGTCCCTCGGATGCATCCGGTCCCTTGCAATACCAATTCTCATTATCCGTGTGGTCCTGGGTAGCCATCGTGCCATTCGGACAGCATGCGTAGTAATCCCGCCATGTATGTTGTGGATTCTCATTTCCTACGCAACCATCGGGGCGGCGAGCTGCGAATCCGCCTCCAGTGTGAAGGGTCATCGCTGGGTGATATGATAAAATTCAAGGGGTTCAAGTTGCTCTTGTCATGAATATGTTGATAATTATGAGAGAAGCGTCCAGGGGGCTGAATAATTACCTAGTATCTTGCATGGACTCAGGGTCGGGACACGGGCCCGGGCAGGCTCTCGTGCGAGCCTCGTCTCAAAAAAGTGGCCCCTAATACTACAACGACCAGTGAGAAAACAATATCAATGATATATAGGGCCACTGACTATCTTCGTAGTAATTGATGTTCATCATCTGCAGATCATAACTCCAGAGGTGAGTCGAGAATTGCTTGGGTTCCCTGTTTCTGCGTCTGCCCTCCCGTTTCCAAGCCTCGTGCACGGCTATGGGAATAGGCTGTTACTACAATCACTGGCATGCTTGGGTGAATCCAATTGTATATGGTCTTGCACTTGTGACCTCTCGCATCTGCCAGTCTTTTTCGCAATATTCAAGTTGATAATGCTATCACCAATACAATTCCCGCGCCACGATAGTGGGTTCTTACAATCTCGTCATTTCAAATGAACATACTCCATAGTACCACTGGCAATTATAACTAGTATTCGTAGTACCATCCATGGACCTGCAAATAGACTCTATAGATCAAATAAGGTGTGAATGGACATGAGTTTTGAACTAGTACAACTGTAGTAGCAATTTTATAGTAATACTACTACACTCGGAGCTACCGGTATCCATACTATAGTTAGTTAGTTAACTAATAGTTAGCACTAACTAGTCTCACATAAACCTGCACATGCTAGTGTTCTAGAGGGAGCAATCTTCAAGCTAAACCAAGGCACTGGCGCACTTGAACCTTGGGGCTTGAAGACCAACAGATTGAATGTTGTTCAGCTCAGGATACAGTGATATAATATAGGGCTAACGTGGTCTCAGTCTGGGTCCTGGTAGTACATTATCTTATCACCCTATCTACCATAGGGTACCCCCAGGGGGTCTACCCTACCCCGCCTTCCTAGGGTACCCTAAAGAGACCCAGGGGGGCCGGCCCATGGGATGGGAAGGCCCCCGGCCGGGTGCCCCGCAGTCCCATGTAGGGGCCATGTAGCTCCATGTAGCTTATGATTGCCCTTCTTATCAACAGGGGGCTGAGGAGTCTAGAGGAAAATTGACTCTGGTGAGAAGTGGAGAGTTAGAAAAGGAAAAAGGAAACTAACAATAGCGGAAGGCGCGGCGATCCCAAGATCCACACATCTTCTCCATTTGATTGCTCGAAAGGTGCGCCTTAGGTGTGCCAGTGCCTGTACCCTAGGGTAAGGAGGCCTGATTGGACTGTGCATCATAACTTCCCACCTCGACATCAGCCTCACACTTCCCTCCTGCAACGCCCGCGACCGTCGGCATATATAATGTGGAATGTGCATGGGAATCCCCAGAGGACTGAAATTGAACTTGAACTCGAATCCTTTTTACGACTTCAAGTTGTCCCTTGAACACCTGCAGTGGTTGCATCCCTCGTGAATATCTAACGTTATCCCTACTCGTTGCCCGCATCCTCCGAAATAAACTTCAATCATAAAAACTTCCCTCGTCCTCTTTTTGGGGGAGTTTTTTGTTTTTCATCTTGGAGAGAGCCACCCGCTACCTCATCTACAGTCATGCTGCGCCATGCATCTGATGGACCAGACTGCAGTGCAGCCTCTTTAGAAGACCAACTTGACAGTGACAACAATCGGAAAGGGCATTCTTCCGCCATCGCCAACAAAGAAAGCGTGTCGCAGTCGCAATCCACAGGAAAGCTGGCCTGTGACATTTGCCGAGAACGTAAATTACGCGAAGCCTTTCCAGGACTGAACAAATTACCTATATGCCCACTGATTCTGATCTACAGGCAAGGTCCGTTGTGACCGGAGTGACCCGAAATGTGGTCGCTGCGCGCGGCTTGGCTACGACTGCAGCTACCAGGGACGAAAGAGATACCGTGCAGTTCAAGCGGATATGCCACGCCAATTATCGGAACTCCAGAATCGATTAGGTAAATGGCCCCAAATCTCGAATGAATTGCAAGCTTGCTGATTCTGGTCCGATGGTCTTAGCACATGCAGAGGCGCTCCTGCGCACAACTCCCCCCACAACATCATTTACTCCCACCCCCACTACTGTTCGCCAGACTCCGTCCCATGTCGACTTATGCTGGCTCCAGAGCCATGTAAACCCTCCAATGGATCGTGCCTTTGAGGGCATGGACATGTTAGCGAATTTGACCGAGGACATTCCCAATTTCTGGGGAGTAGTAGATCCGGCGCTGGGCCTGACTCCCGACGCTCTTCCACTGCTACCCGGTGATACGCCTCGGCTACCCACCCCATTTGACACAGGTTATCTCCATACTGCAGACAGTCATTCCATGAGCTCTACTTTCGAACCCTCTCTCTTTTCGACCCATGAACTAGAAGAGCCGATTTCGCCACCCGAACTCGCTGCCTTGTACTGTATTTCTCATATCCTCTCTGACGAGAACAGGAGACTAATAATCGACCTTTGCCCAGGCACCAAAAGTACTTTGATCTTTTTTATCCCGTTCTTCCCATCCTAAACCAATCAAGATTTCGTCAAGAATGGACGCAGGATCCAGGTTCCCCCCGAATTCGGGGATTAAGTTATGCCGTGGCCCTGATCGGCTCGATGATTGCCCCAGAGTACGCCCACCTCCAGTCACCTTGTTACAAAAATGCCCGCAAATATATCGAGCTCTGCGAGCGCGATGATGATGAGACAAACATTATGTGCTTGAATTCCTTTCAAGCGTTAATATTCATCATTCGTTACGAGCTAACGAAAAAGCACTTTGTTCGCGCGTGGATGACCCTCGGCCGTGCTGTTACCCTTGCTCAAATACTCGATCTGAGCAATATCGATGGCGCGCCCGCGGATCGACATCAACGCACTGGATCCCATAAATGCCCCATAGAGACAGGATCTATTGGCAATTTGTGTGATCCAGCCATGATGGAGGAAATTCGACGTTCCTTCTGGTCTTTATACATCTTTGAGAGTTATGGGAGCGTTCGTACCGAAAGACCTTGCACCCTAGAAGAAGAAAGCCTGAATATCTTTCTCCCATCTCCGGGTGAGCTCAAGCAGAACTTTCTGCCTAGCCCGATGCCTTTGATCAGCGAACCAACGAAATTGACTGGGGTTGGATATCTGACCTCCTTCGCCGCGGTGACCATCATGGTCAAGCTAGCCCGCATTTGCTTCGAGCACGTGAGTATTGTCTCTCGCAGTACCATTGACTCTGGCTTCTGGGATCGGCACTACCGCCTGGTGAAAACGATAAATGACTATACTGCCATCTTCCAACGATACCTGACTGCGAAGGCTGTCCGGGAAGATCCATTGGCATTTTCTCTACACCTCAATCTGTGTGCAACACATATTAACCTTCACGAGGCAGCGATACGCAAGGTTGAAGAACAAGACCTGCCGAAGCTTGTTGCAGCCGAAAGTCGAAAGTGTAGTGCTGCCGCGGCATTTAAGATTCTTGGAGCCATTCGCATGAATTGGCCTGTGCAACGGTCGGAGGTAAGTTTTTTTTGTTTCCCAGTGCTTTATGTCACCACGCGGGTAATATCGGCTTCGTGTCCAGTCTGACTCATTGTAGCGCGACCACTTCACTCTCCAAGCGACGTTCATCGGATGGCCTATTTCCATGAGCCTCATTGCCCTTAGCCGCAGTCTAGCCAATGGTGATACCACTCCGATCGGCATAGTTGACTCTCTGCGCTTGCTACGTGCTGCTCTCGATCAAGTAGAGGAACCTGATGGGTATTGGCACCAAGCCAGCGGTGCTGCAGTGACTGCCTTGGCGAAATGGGACGAGCAACAGCGCGAGTCTCGCTCCGTTGAGTGATTTGAAGTTACTGGACATACTTTGAGCGGACTCTAGTATGAACAGTAATCCTTGACTTTATCAGGGAATAGGCTAATCTATATATGTACTACGTAGGTACTAGTAGGTCTCTGGTTGACTTCCAAGTCTCCACTTGAACTTTCCCAGTGTAAAATTCAAATGGAATGTTCACATGGAATATAATTATATTTGAATTTTAAAGTAACACTACGAATGACGGGCGGGAGCGAGTTCCGCGTTACAATTGTATGATCAGATCAAAAAGCTTGGAATAAAACATGAATCTTTCAATATTAAAGTAAAAGCCCTGGAAATTATGAGCTAGATAAGAGAGAAGTGAAAAATGTAACTTGGAGGCTTCCTTGAAATGCAAAAAGCACCTCCATCTATATCATTGGTGCCACCTGGGCAGGTGTCAACAATCACAGATCGCCAGTATTCGTAGATTTTAAGCCTCTTCGTCGCTGGAGCGCGCTGCCTTCATCTTTGTTTTCTGAATAGAGCCAATCGGTTAGTTTATATAATTGGGTTTCAAGTAATGCCGACAGGAATGAAGCTTACCCCCAAAGACGGCGTTAGAACAAAACTCAATATACCAGCCACCAAAAAGAACAACCACACATTGCTCATCGCACTGGTAATTTGAGGTGCGACCAATGCTCGCTCCGACTCCGACAGTGCCTTGTAGGTCCGGCTACTCGTGCCGGCAACAAGGTTAGAAATGTCGGTTGCATTCAGCTTGAGCATCGCGTGTGACACTTTTTGAATTGCAATATTTTGATAAATTGATCCACAAATTGCAAGGAAGATGACCATACCAAGGTCTTGGGCTATATAAATAAATTTCACGGTTAGTTTGTCTCATTCTTGGACTGAGTAGGCCCAGATTGGTGTCTGAAATTCTCTTACAAATAGCCATTGCGCCCACGGCATTCGCGATGTCTTTTGGGGCAACGAGAGATTGTACAACGGGGAACCCAGCGACAACGTAGCAGCCTGCCCCAGAGCCGATGAGGATTGAGTAGCCATATATTTTGGCATTGGGAGTGTCAATATCTGCAGTGTCTAGATTTCACGCTTCTTATTAGCAGTAATTCATTTTGCGCGTTAGGGTGAAAGCGAGAAACAAAGAGTAGAAACGAACACATTAATGCCGTTCCAACAACGATGAGAGCACTGCCGAATATATGCCATGGCAGAATATAAGGCAGCTTCGGCATGAATGTCCCATTGGCCATGGCGAAGACGACCATGGAGATAATGAAGGGAAGCAGGCGAACTCCTGCATCTAAGGGACCGTCTCCCTATCCGCGAGCAAACTGTTAGCTAATTCTTACCCCCTGTAGTAATGGTACACCACATACCCGTGAGAACTGAAAGAACAATGGAATATAGTAGGTCATTGCCTATGGCACCATTGTGAGTATCAGATAATCATGTTTTTTTTTTCTGACATAGAACGACAAACCAGCACGACACCCGACACCAAGAACATCTGCACCTGCAGATTTACCAAAATAGGTCGTCGGAGGAAATGGGCTGGATAAAGACGATTGTCCTTCTCCACGCCTGGGTGAAACTTTGCCACGGCAATACAGACGAGTAGAAACACTCCAGCGACAACCCACAGGGCAATTTCATTTCCAGAGCTCCAAGGATACAATGTACCACTAAACGTGATCGCCATGACCAGACAGGCAGCCCCTGCAAGAAAAGTGGTTGTCATGACCCAATCTATCATACGGCATTTTTCTGACCAGCTTTTGAGCGGCTGGGGATCCACACTTGGAACAAGGAAGAGGTAGGCGGGAGCGAAGAAGGCTCCAATCGGGAGGTTTATGTAAAAGGCCTAGGATAGTGAGTGATATGTTAGCTATAAGTACGAAAACGCGTCAAAAGGCTTGAATACTCACCCATCGCCAGGTTGCAGAACTATCTGCAAAAGCGCCACCGACCTATCAATCGAACTCCACGGTCAGTCGTGCTCTCGACTAGTACGTAAAAAGAAACAAGCCAAGACTGGACCTACCACCGGACCTAAAACACTTCCGATTCCCCAGATAACAGTGCTGCCAGCCATATAAATCGGTCGCTCTTTGAGTGTTGTCAACATCGCCACAAAGCTCAGCGTCCCTGAGTACATCCCTGATCCTCCCACTCCAGCGATGACACGACCAAGCACGAGGGCGGTCATATTCGGTGCCGCACCACACACAGCGCTTCCGATTTCAAACAGTACGATATTGAAAAGATAGACATATTTGGCGTTGAACACTCCGTAGACCTTACCCCACGGCAAAACGCACATGGTACCGAGAGCAAAGCCGACTCCGATCCATGGGAGGAGGGAGACTTCGCCGAATAGGTCGAGAATCACGGGCTGAATGTCAGCAACCTATGCCAATATATAAATTGAGATAATTGCTCGCGGACAGGTCTTATATGAAAAGTTAGTGAGAGGGGCATGAGCACTCACGATAGTGTTGTCCAACGCGAAGAGAAATGTTGTCGAGATCATGGATTTGTATGCAATTGCCCACTGCATGCCTGTCAGCTTCTCTATTAAATTACCAACATGATTTTGGAGGGATTAGCTACCTTCCATCCATGAATTGGACGAGGCGATGTGTCTTTAGGGATACCATTCTCGCTAGAGTCGGTGCTAGCAAGCATGCCATTGCTACCCTGTTTTTCTAAGTCCACATCCATACCAGGCACACTTTAAAGAAATCATAAAGGTTGCAGAGCTTATGGGAGTTACGAAAAACCACCAAAGAATCATAAATGGAGCGATGCTGCCTCTAGTATGGGTTGATATCAAGTTTATATAGCATCCCTCAAAGGAAGAGTTAGGGCTCCGAGCGGCCGCTCCAACTCCGTGTCTTGGCGCCACATCGGCCGCCCCAAGTCCGTGTAAGCTCATCCTCACTCGTCACTCCTCGTTGTGATGTCCATTCGCCTTTTTCGATGCCACCGTCTTTACCTCTTCCCTGTGAGCTATCAATTCCTCGAGAACGAGGTCGTCATCAATGAATATTCATATACTCCTGCAGCAGCCCCCGATAGTCCTGCGGTCGGTACGGGACGAATCACTCCTCAAAAATAGTCTTCTTCCGACGGGGATTGAGGCCAAGATCTCTCATGAGCATGTCCAAGTACTAATCCATGCAACAAACCACGCCCCTGTCATAATTTGGAACCGGTAGTATGAATACAATGACTTGAGGGGCGATGGGTGGTCGGCTTACCCAAATACAGTCATAAATGAAATACGAGTGCTTCTTCCCCTGATCAATCAACGACACTTCCATCGCGTTCGTGCACCCATAGAAAATACTGGAGGGAGAGTTAGTTTCTACTCGGGTGAGCATGATCAATCAAACAGTTACGTCCACCCGATCATCGTCAGCGATGTGAAGATCGACGATATCCTCCTATCTGAAGAGCTTTTTGGTCCCGTTCTTCCTATCATCAAGGCCGATATGCACAGCGCTATTTCAACCATGAACAAGATGCATACCCCCCTCGGGGTGTACACATTTTCGGACAAGCAAACCGAAGTTGATCATATTCTGGATTCGACAAATTCGGGTGGCGTCACGATCAACGATTTTGCTGTTCATGCAGATGTTCCTTCTGCGCCCTTTGGAGGCGTCGGAGAATCAGGCTACGGGTCGTGCCACGGCAAGTGGGGATTCGATACATTCAGCCACAATCGCACAGTTTTGTACAAGCCGGGATCTTGGGTTGAATACTTCACCAGTTGGCGCTATCTTCCTTTCAGCATGGCGAATTGAGGAGAGGTCGATATAGATCCTCCAAAATTCAAAAAAGGAGAAACGATCGAGGATCAAAACGTACTAGGAAGGGGATTTTTAACTAGGTATCCTTAGTTACTACCGCTCATAGTAGCATCAGGAGCCTATGGAACCTACTACGTGAAGTCTGTTTGTATGAATGCGAATTGGATGGCCGTACCTTGGTAGAGGCTTTGGAGTCTTGGGGGCTCTGCTTGATCATGATTATCAAAATTGAGATACGCCGTTGTAGCTTCATAGAGGGTCATACAGGTGTCTGCAGAGAATCATGGAACATCGATTCTTCCATTATGTTGAAAGTAGAAGAATGGATCCATCGTTTCTCTTAAATGAATGGCATCAGGTATTCCCTTTTAAAAGCCAAGGTACATTCCACGACATGCGTTCTCGACAATATTCACATCATTTGATAACTAGAAGGAAGTCTGAGAGATGATCGGCTGGGGCGTGTTCACAGGTATTGTATCTCTGGAAGATTGACTGACTTTCCCAAGTCCCCTGGAGGTGACTTCAATCTTCTGGCCCCGAAAGCAGAGTGCTTCCCAGCTGGCAGCACCCATCTTTTGGTGGTCTCAGCATCTCCCAAAATACTAAAATGCTTACATGGGGCTCACGAAACCTTGGCAATACTAGTACTATATGTGGGTCTAGCTTAAACCCGAAAATCAGACTCCATAATCGGCCCCTGTGAATCAGAACTTAGTAGTAGCAGTACATGTACTATGAATTCTTCCTCCGCTCTAACCAGGGCTGTGACTCGTGAAAACATGAGCTTCAGGTTCAGGTGCCCAGGTCAGGCTTGCAAGAACTTGAAATGGATTCGTTCAAGTTGTTGAACGAATCAACCTTCCATGAACTTGAATAGCCTCCGAGTCGGCGAGGTCACATTCTCATGTTCCGAGTAGTACGAGTTGAATATACTACTTCCTTCCATTTGAAGGATGGAGATCCTGAAGGGGTTTGACTATTTGCGGAGGATTTTTACTAAATATAGCTTAATATAGTACTGTTGCAAAAGGCCGCGATGGAATGCGTGCGGGGGCTCGAAATTCCGGCAGGTAGGGCTACTATGCGCCCGGGAGGTCCTTAATTCGAAGGTGGCAATACCTAGCCTCACTACTCCACTGGTACCTAGGTAGCAATTGTTTACTAGCATCCCTTAGTAGCGGCCGGGCTTTCAGGCCTGTACCAAGCATTTTCATCCTATGTTGGGAATTGCCAATCGAGCAATGTCACATCAAGTACGGATTAGACCAATTAGACATCGCAGGTTATCATCTGGCATATGACATGGCCCCAGATCCTGCACACCTGTACACGATGGCCCCAACCTTAGTGCGGGGCGCTTTGAAGGCTGGAAATAAAACAGCCCCACTGCCAGCGTGCCCTGCATCCATTTTTCGGGAACAATACTATTCCAACCTTCAGGCCTTCGGCTTTTCATATTTTCATCGCAGACTCGAGGACTCGGGAGCAGTAGTGGCGAGGATTTGGCCATTACCCTTGTACGCTTGCAATTCGGGATTCATGTTCGAAATGCTGCCTTTATGACCATTTTCAGACTACGGTAAGTAATCTTTGGTCCTCGTTCTACCGTGATGATGTGGTCATCTCTCATTCCATTGATTTTCAGTTGAGTAGAGTTAGTTCTCATGAAAGCCTTCGCGCACCGGCCACCTTCAGCGTAGTAGGAGTTGACACGAGCACTATCTCTCTTGCTACGGCTTTCAAGCTCACGCGTGGTGGGACAGCAACTTTGGTCCTGCATCTGCCAATGGTGGAGAAACAGATCAACTCAAGTTAGTTTTTGAGCTGATCCTCCAGCTGAGTGCAGATCTAATCTCGCTGAAGCCCTCAACAAGGGGG
>AOTG01000081.1:0-12634 GCA_000347475.1 Penicillium paxilli ATCC 26601
GATTTCAACTACATGCGCGAATGAATTAACTTACCCCCGACCTCACTAGACACGTGCGCCGCGTCTTTGGATACGCCCGAAGATCCGACTATGCCCTGGCAGGTGGACTGGCCGTAGGCACGCCGCTGGCCTACATCGCCATGGAGAGACTCAGCCCCTCGGCTCATCCCCCCACCCGCCTCCCCATCCTGATGCCACTCGCTATTTCAATTGGTGTGGTCGGTGGTCTTCACGTCCTGTACCAGCGATCTTGCAGTATGCTCTGATTCCCGTTACCCCGCTTCAATCCCGATTCATCTCTTCCGAAGTCAATCCACATCTTATACATACACATACACACTTACATATACTTACCTACTCGTTTTTCCTATAGACCGATTCTACGGCTTCACCGAAAACGCCCGCGAAGTCGAGCTCGATATGCGTGAGATGGTCGACAAGGTTAAGAAGGGCGAGCCCCTCTACGGCGTCTCTTCCATGTCCGCCTACCTCCAGGGTGTGGCTACTCGCAACTCGCGCTACTCCAGCTTGTTCAGCCACGTCATTACCTTCCCCAACTTTGCCAACCACGACCAGGTGAGTTTTTTCCTCCTTGTTCCTTGTCTTGAGATCCTGTGGTCGCGAACCCCCGGGTGGGATCTACAGAATAGAATGAATTATTGACTTACTTTCTTTCTTTTTCTACAGCACGGTGTCGACACTGCCAAGTACTACCAACAAGCAGAGCGCGAACTCGAAGCCGAGCGATTGGCCAAGGGCTCTGCATGATTCTTCCCCCTACCCCATGGGGATTCTGCAAAAATGATCATTTCTGCGTGTTGCATGGACCTTTTTTCTGTACACATATCCTTTACCTTATCTTACCTTACCCTTTTTGTGTGTTTTGAGGCGCTCTCTTTTTTGAAATTAAATTAAGAATACAATTTTCTTTTTTTTTTTGCTATCTACCTACTCCCGGTCACCTTTCCCGGTTTCCCGCCTCCACCATAAGAATAAGTTTTGGAATGACAATGATAACTTTTGGGTGTTTCCCATCCCTTGGGAAACGGAACGAAAACGAAATGACACGAAACGCCGGGGAACTCCACCATACCGTACATGGTACACATGCAAGCGTTAGATCCATCTCGGAATCGGGAGAGTAAGGAGAGAGGGACAGAGGACGAAGTTGAAGAGAGGGAGCAGATCATGCTTCGGTTAACCGGTTAACCGAGCCCAGCCCAGCCCAGTCAGGCTGTATTGCATTGCATTGAAACATTCAGGCATTCAATGACCATTCTGTCCAGCAGATACGCCATTTCCTCCGTCTTCCCTGTTGCAGTCGGGACTAGGACAGGACTAGAGAATGTGGGGGACTTTAGAACATCATGAAATCACCTGCACCGGCTTCATCCTCGTCGAAGGTTGTGTTTAGTTGGCGATTCTTCTTTGAGCGGGGGTTTGGCGCTATAAAATGGATTTATGTGAGTGAGTGATCTTGATCTTGATCTTGGTATTTATATGGTGGAAGACTGTGCTGCGGCAGCGGCAGTGGCAGTTCAAGTTCCGGGATAGATGCTTACCTTTGTCGTTTTCTTGGTGATAGAATCGTCGGAGCAGCATAACGCCTTTGTTCTTGTAAAGGCCACCGGTGACAGGGTAGTTCGGATCAATTGAAGGTCTGTTTTGTTTTGGTTGAGTTAGTTATATATCATGATATATGCAATGTGAAGACGATGGCTTAAGCTTGGTTTTTTGGCTTGAGCTTGGGTTCGGTAGGCTCCGCTCTGCTGCGTCGTGCTGTGTCGTGCAGTGTAGTGCAGACCAGTGCAGACCTCCCAGCTACCAACTAGAATTTTGAAAGGATTAAACTCACTCATTGTGGATATTCAGAACACCACCAGTACCTCCAAACCGATCATTAATGCAGCCGAAGATCACACTTCTGATCCGATACTGCTTAAGGAATGCTGCGCACATGATACATGGTTCGACGGTGACATAGAGGTCTGTGGACTGGAGCATTGGCTTGGGATATTTCGTGATGAACTCTGCCACGGCGAGAAACTCTGCGTGTCGGGTGCCCTGTTTTGATATGATATACTTGTTAGAGCGGGGGGTTTCTGAAGCGGACCCTGTTTTATTTGAAGTTGTAGGGGTTTTCTTTGCTCTTTTTGTGAATACAAAGGTGATGTTGTGGTATGGTTTAGACATACATTCAGGGAACGATTTGTATCGTTCATACCTTCGCCCACGACTTTGTTGTCGTGGACTAGCACGCAGGCGACTGGAGTCTCGCCGCATGCGAGGGCTCGCTCGGACTGGATAGAGTTAGTATTTTGGAAGATGGTTGAAGGGAGGGGGAGGGGGAGTTTTTTTATTCTTACAAGTGCAAGCGCCTGCTGCATGAATTTGGCATGTTGTGAGTCTTCGGTCACGTTCAGAACGGAACTCGGGGTTGTGGCGGCCTGCGCCATATTGCAGAGGCTAGAGTGGCGATGGTAACGATAGGAGCGCAGGATAACTGTGAGAAAATAAAATGTGTAGATTGAGACGAGAAAGTGGGCTTAGGTTGATGGGTTTGGAGGTGCAACCGTCCCAGAACTGAGGAAAGGAGGAGTGGTGAGGAGGGGAAGGGGAGAGAGTTGAAGGTGAAAATTGGAGGTTGAAGAGAAAGTGAGAATTGAAGGTTCAAGTTGACAGAGAGTTTCCCCACACAAAAATTGGTTGGAGGTTGATTTGGTCTGGTTAAGGCGGAGTTCTTAGGGAATTGTTATTCTATGAGGATATTATTTATATTATTTTTGATATACTTATTATTAGAGTATTTTCATATCTTTTTTCCATATTTTTAGCTCTATTGTAAGGTCAGAATTGGCTATTTTATAGATTCACGCTTAAAGTGTTATAGTTCACAGTGATAGTCACACATAAACAAGAATTCTCCTAAACAGTCAACTCAAGGGTTATATTCCGATTAAAATAAGAGAATAATCTTAAGAGCCTCCCTTACTTATCTGACTAACAATATTATACTCTTCAGATACCATCTTCTTCATATAAAAAGTACTCCAATTTCTCTGCTACACGGGTATATCATTTCTGCCTGAGGTGTCCACATATCACTCCGCGTCCGCGTCTCTCTTCGTCTCTTCTCTGAGAGTCTGAACTTCTGCACATCGGCACTTCTCCTCCATCAACCCGCCTTGCTGAAAATACATATCTCCATTCGTGGAAATGTCTGTTCCATATGGCGGCTCGTACAAACATCGCTAAGGCCGCCGTGCTTAATGGAGAATCAGCTGCTGAGCCTGCCTCATCCCTTCTGGCCGCACACTTCGCCCCTCGTCTGACCAATCAAGGCCATACTGCGCAACGAGTCTCTCGGGAAACTTTCTCGCAACTCCGCGAGGAGATTCTAGGTGATAGGCAAAGCCATGTACGCGGAGACGAAGGGGTTGCAGATATCAACAAGTTAATATGCATCGTTCTCAAGGCTGGCCTCGAGGTCAACTTGAATAACCATAGCCCGGAGGAAGATGTCGAGGGTAGGATTCTCGATTGTCTAGATATCATCCAGGCTAGCATCGAAAAGGCCCCGCAGGTGTTGTGGGATATATCGGATCCGCTCATTCTGGGCGAGGATGCTCACGCCCCACTGTTTGCCTGGTTGATTCTTCGACTTATCAGATTGGCGAGTATCTGGCAATCGGAGACAGTCCTGCATCGGATTCAACAGGTTCTTGTTGATATTTCTTGTCTTCAGTATAGACTAGTGCGCTTCTCACCTTCATCTTACAGCATTTTGGCTTTCCTTCGAGCTTGTACATCAGGTTCGTACTTATACCTCCACTAACTACCATTTGTGTTTTGTTCATTCGGCTAGCATGGCCCATGCTAATTTCCACGACAGACATCTTATCCTCACTTGAAACTTCTCTTAGCGATGACTGGCATAGGACTTTCTCCAAGTTGATGTTCCCAGCACCTACAGGCTCGCTTTTGCTAGATTTGGATGATCTAACTTTACCCCATGACCTGGTCAAAAAGTCCATGGAACTCGGCTCTTTCTCCCAAGCCATCTCACTTGTATCATATCTCTTGGATTCATTCAGTCCGAAAACAACCATCCAGGGTCTAGAAAATCGCTCCAATCTTGATCTCCGTCAAAATCTCTCGGGTGTCTTGAATTGTTTCAATCGGCTCCGAAAAGTCCTAGTCAAATGGCTGCACGTATCAGGGTCGAACTTGTCAGTCGGTGATGACCTGGTTCTGTCTCGGTTTCTGACACATGTTCGTCGCTTCTGTATTGCCAAATCTACAACGTCGAGTCTTCTGTCGGATCTAAGCCTGACCTCTACGTGGCTGCAATGTCTCGGTGACCTCATCAAACCCAGCATTACCCATCAGTTGTCAGAGTTGCAGATAGAGTTGAGCAAGTTCCTCGATGAACTGTTAGGGTCAATTCCCCAGTCCAGTTCACTCGAAGGCCAGTCGAGAGAACTGCTCTTGCCGGTTCTCATCGATATTGACCAGCAGGAGCAGAGTATCAAGCCAACGGAGACGTGTCTTCTTGTAAGTATCGACTGCATGCCATACTTTAGAGGTGACTTCAGGAAACTAAGATATACAGGCTTCAATTCGAACACTTCGCGTGAGACTGCTGGAGAGAGAAAACACCCTGTTAGACCTAGACCAAGTCGCATACGATGAAATGGAAACAGAAGAAACCGGGACAAGCCAGCGACCTGTGATCCTAGACCAGGAGGAAGAGGCAACTGAAACTACCCGATCTCCTAAAAGACTTTGTGTGACTGTCGAGCCTGGTGTCAGCGATTTACTGCATCTCTTGACGGGAAAAGTACTCTCACGCCTGGGCTCCGAGGACGAAGCTACGCTGAAAAATCTACGGGGAACGATTGAGTAAGTTTGCCTGTTCTGAATTTGACTGTGCCCGTGATTGACTCCTCTTCCCTTTGTAGAAACTCATATCAAGGACTATCCGAGCCGCAGAAAACAGACACGCTGGAAATACTAGGCCAGCTCGCTTGTGCTTTGACAGGAAACCTTGTCTCAAAGCCTTCCGAAGTGTTGTCCAGAGAAACGCTCTTTTGTCGGGTCTGTAATGGTGGACAGAAACCGACGACTCAACCCGATGGAGTAGATGCTGAATTCGTGGACCTATGGGAAATCTTCAACTTCATTCTTCCCAAGTTGACGCGCACAGCGGGCCCACGCATTGGCGCTATGATTGCCTTGAGAAGTATTCTGATGCACTCGAACAATAAGGAACAGATGCAGCTCTCGACGTCAACTTGTCGAGACTTCTGTCGCCACTCTCTTCGAAGTTCGATTCGCGAGCTTCGGATTGCGGCTGGGTAGGTGTCAACACGAGAAATCTATTTAATCATCAAACTAACGAGCTTATAGACACTCGGTGGCTGCTTTTGTCCGTCCTGATCTCCCTGAAGATATTCGCTGTGCCAATTTTGTCAGTTTGCTGAAAAGTCTTTCGGAGAGTGATGATATCCCTTTACAGGAGGCGTGTATTTTGACATTGTGTCAACTTGCAAGGTAAGATTTTCCCTCAAACTTCTCCTAGTGTGTATGTGCTCACATACCTTAAAACAGAGTCTCGGACGATGAAGAGAAAAATATCATCCTCCTCCGTCTTTTGGACTATCTTGGACATCCAAACCCGTACATTTGTGCGGTAGCTTACAACGAGGTGAGTTAAGGACACTATTCCATTTAGCTTGCCTGGTACTAACACGTTGAATCAGCTCTCTAAACTCGCACAACATTTCTCCTTAACCCCCGCAGGGCTCTTTCGACCATACTGGAGAACACTATCAGTGGCAGTTGTGAAGAATCTTCAGTCTCGCCCATACATGGCCGAACAACTGTGTGAGCTACTAGGCATGAAAGTAGATAGTTTTCTCCGGCTGACAGAAGTCCACATCTTGCCCTACCTGGTTCTGACAAGGCGTCGGGATATCATCTCTAGAATTGGAGCCAGCCGTAATGAAGGCGAATCTCCTTTCGACGTCTGTTCCGAGAAGAATAATCTCGCTGCAATTCTAGCATTTCTGCTTTCGCAACAGTCGGATGATCCAGAGGCTATGATTATGGCTCATTTTGCGGAGATTGATTCTGCGTTCAGAGGTCGGACTTTGGCTGAACTTGTTCGTATCGAGCCGATTCTCATTGCATGTGATTTGCTTAAGAATCTTGGCAACTCTGGGGATCAGAATAGAGAGAAGGTGAGTTCTTTCATGCAACACTGTACTCACCAATTCCCTCCTTTGAATGTATGGTGGTTGGTAGCGACATATGTTAACTTTTCCTAGTTCCAACAAGCTCTTTACCGACTTGCTACTTTCATTCCTCGAAAAAATACGCACGGAAGCTCATCCAAAAAGTCCGATCTTTTGATCCACTTCATCGAAGAGCATGTCCTCGGCATAATCACCCAATTTGCAAACGCCATCAATGATTTCCAAGTACGACAAACACTGGCGGAGAAGCGACGAAATCTGAAGGCCATTGAAGAAATGATCAATATTGCACACGGCCATGTCAGTAATGCTTTGCCTCAAGTCAGTGCCTGCCTTCGATCAGCATTGGAGATTGAAGAATTGTGTGATCATGCCTTTTCAGCCTGGAAAACGCTTGTCAGCTCCCTCAGCGAGGAGGATATCGAGCCCCTCATCGACCAAACGTTTGCTATCGTAATCAGATATTGGGCCATTTTGACCAAGGAGAGTCGCCGAAATGCTTATCAGCTCATTGAGCATATTCTGAACAATCATCCGAATCTTGTACGGGATACTTTCAATACCATGCCCTCGCTGTCCTCCATTCCAGAGCTGCATCCGTTGGAGGATAGAGTCAACGAGCTCAGATCTCAGATGGATGTTCGAAGCCAGTTCCTAGCACTTGTCCGTCGCTGTCAGAGTGAGAATTCTACGGTTGTCGAACAAGCCCTGCGCGAGTTATCCCCATTTCTCTCGGAAAATGAAGAATTCCTTCACGTCTCGGTTCTCAGCGAGCAACCTGATCCCATCATTGCCCAATTGACGAGAGCATTGTTAGACTGCTGCGTGAAATTCAACAGTACCTCGGACTCCATTACCCTGCTTTCATCACAGTGTCTGGGTCTAGTTGGTTGTCTTGACCCCAATCGCGTTGAAACCATCAAAGAAAAGAAAGATATTCTGGTTCTATCGAACTTTGACCGGATGGAAGAGACAATGGAGTTTGTACTCTTCTTCCTTCAACATGTTCTCGTTGATGCATTCCTGTCAGCATCTAACACCAGAGCTCAAGGATTCCTAGCATACGCCATGCAAGGTCTTCTCAAGTTCTGTCAACTGAACGTGGCCGTTACCCAGCGCACTAAAGATGTTCAAGGCGATGAGAAATATCAGCGATGGATGGAGTTACCGGAAAGTGTGCGCAATACTTTAACGCCCTTTCTCACGTCAACCTACACTGTCACAGTGGTCTCGACAAACTCGAAAGCGAATTACCCCTTATTCTCGCCCGGTATGACGCATAGTGAATGGCTACGCACACTCGTGCAGGACCTCCTTGAAACGGCGAATGGCGATAACGCACAGATTGTGTTTCTTGTTTGTAGCCGTGTTGTGAAGGGTCAAGACATCGCTATCTCGTCATTCCTTCTCCCATTTGCCGTCTTGAATCGAATAGTTGGCGGCACTGAACAGGAGAAGCTGGATCTTCAGCTGGAGTTGACCAAGGTTCTATCTCATCCTTTGCCTGACACAAATAGTAATTTCCGAGAAACGATTCTCAGCTGCAGTCAGGTACGGTTTCCGACCCAGATCTCATGTCCACGACGATCTACGAAAATACTGACAGTTTTCTTTGCAGAGTGTTTTTGAGGTCCTGGATTACTTGTCAAGATGGTTACAAGGCAAAAAGAAAAACATGAACAGTCTCAACAGCCAATCTTATCAATCGAGTCGATCCCATAACAAGGATGTCACTAAGGACCCGCTACATGCCAAGTTCTCCTCACAGATTAAATCCGTCGAGTCCTTACTTGCCTCAATACCACCGGAAAAAATATCCAAGCGTGCCGTCGAGTGCAAATCCTTTTCAAGAGCCCTGTTCCATTGGGAACAGTATATCCGGAAATGCAATCCTCAGGCCCAGGCTGGAGCTGGAGCTGGAGCTGCAGTGAATGAGCAGCCTAATCCCGAATCCTTGTACCAGCGTCTTCAGGACATTTATAGTCAGATCGATGAGCCGGATGGAATTGAAGGTATTTCGAGTCATCTTTCGGCTCTTGATATTGATCAGCAGGTTTTGGAACACCGGAAAGCGGGGCGATGGGCGACGGCTCAGAGTTGGTATGAGTTGCAACTTGAGAAAGACTCGAATAATGTGGATGCGCAGTGGAATCTTGTTACTTGCTTGAAAGAATCTGGACAGCAAGGTATTTGCCCAAAGAATATACGCCATTCGCGAGGGGTTATGTTAACGATTTCTAGATGCTATTCTCACTCGTTTTGAGGTTCTCAAAGAACACAAGTCTGCAGCATCCCGCTTTTTACCCTTTGCAGTTGAAGCATCGTGGATCACTAGCCGATGGGACAAGTTACAGGGCTATCTCGAGCTGTGTGAAGAATCTGGGGCTGGCGAGTTCAACGTTGGCATAGGGACGGCCTTGGACACTTTACGAAAGACAAATCCCAAGTCTGAATCTTTCACTGATATCGTCAACAGGTTGAGGCTCCAGGTCGCAAAATCTTTGACAGCCAATTCAGTTGCTTCGCTACAGTCCTGTCACGATGACATGCTAAGGCTGCATGCATTGGCGGACGTGGAAGCAATAGCTAGTGCAGAATCCAAGGGCCCTGAGTCGTATCAGGGACTCCTCAAGGCTTTGGATCGACGGCTGGATGTGCTTGGTGGTTATCTTGCAGATAAGCAGTACTTGCTTGGCCTGAGGCGGGCTACGATGGAACTAGCGTATGGTTGAACGAAGCATCCGAAGAAGAGAGAAACGACTAATTCTTATTTTCTTTTTCACAGGGGATCGTTTCCAAACTCGGATATCGCGTCTGCGTGGCTTACGAGTGCACATCTTTCGAGAAAGGGCAACTTTACCAGTCAAGCGTATCATGCTATGCTTCACGCAGCAAGGTTGCAAGATAGATCGGCCACCATTGAGCATGCAAGACTCCTTTGGAAAGATGGACATCATCGGAAGGCGATCCAAACGCTGGAGGGCGCTATATCTGCTAACGAAGTTAACCCCACTAATCCCAGGACAATCTCTACTGTTGACTCGCAGACATTGTCATCTTTCTCTGGATCTGGGAAGCACCAAGATGTGCTCATCACTGCCCGAGTAAGTACACCGTTGCATTTCGCTCTAGATTGCAGCATACTAAACTATCCAGGCCCACCTTCTGCTTGCGAAATGGACGGATAGAGCCGGTCAAACGCATTCTCAGGCTATTGTCCAGCGATATCGCGAAGCTATCAAGTTGTATCCACGGTGGGAGAAAGCGCACTACTACTTAGGAAAACACTACAACAAGATTCTTGATTCCGAGAAAGCAAAGCCTATGGGCAAGGAAGCTCAGATCTAGTAAGTGATACCAGCAGAGTGTCGCAGGCCGATGCTATATCTCCTAGTTTTAAAGCGCTAATAATGTCTACAGTCTCAGTGGAGAAGCCACGAAGCTTGTGATTGATAATTATCTTCGCTCGCTCACGTACGGAAGTAAATACGTTTTCCAGACACTTCCGAAGCTTTTGACGCTTTGGTTGGAGCATGCTTCTATTGTGGATCAGCCGATTGATCCAAAGAGAGGAGACAATGAGTGAGTTGCTCAATTGGAACAAAAAAAGACAAAAGAGTTCGTTCTAATCACTATTCTTTTGCAAATACAGAGAATTCCAGAGGCACACAAAGGCCCAGCGACAGAAGAGTCTGGACGAAATGCACGCTCAGTTGAAGAAGTACATCTCTTCTCGACTGCAGCCTGCCCTGGTACGTGCATAGAACAGAACAACTGGTTCCGGGCATTTAGATTGACATATCGATATAGCTTTTCACTATCTTACCTCAAGTCGTGGCTCGAATTTGTCATCCAAACAGTACCGTTCACGATCTATTGACTCGCATTGTGGTCAAAGCAGTCCACTGCTTCCCGCAGCAGGGACTATGGACCGTCTTGGCTGTGGTTAAGTCTTCTAACAAGGACCGCGCATCGAGGGGATACACGTGTCTGAAGAGGATCACAGTAAGTCGCGAAGCCCGAGGCATCCAACAGTTAAACCACCCCGATTGCGAGAAAGATACTAAAAGAAGCAGGAATACACAAGCAAGCACAAGTCCGAATCTCCCCCCGACATCCATCGCATGATCAATCATGGTCAGAAGTTCTCGGAAGAGCTACTGCAGCTCTGCCTAGCCAAGGTCGAAGAGCGAGTTCTCAAAGTCAATCTGGCGCGTAACCTGGGCTTTAATCATAAAGTCGCTCCTTGTCGCTTGGTCGTTCCGTTCCAGGCTATGCTTATCCCCAGTTTACCTTCTAGTCATGATTCGGAGTATCTGAAGGGCTTTAGACCATTCCCTCGTGATCCTACTACAATTGACGGTATGTTAAATATCAGAAGAGTCGTGCTTTTTCCATGCAACCCGGAAGTATACAGCGCAGCTAATTCTATCTTTCTCTTTCCCAGCTGTCCTCGACGAAGCGACAATCCTCCACTCGGCCCAACAACCACGCAAGATCAGCATTCGAGGCTCGGACGGAAAGATCTATAACGCCCTTTGCAAACCCAAGGACGATCTGCGTAAGGATCAACGTCTGATGGAATTCAACAACATGATCAACCGATTTCTCAAGCGGGACGTGGAGTCTAGCAAGAGGCGAATGTGTAAGTGTGCGACAACAGAGTTTAATATTGCAGCTGGCTAATTCAAAATAGATATCAAAACATACGCTGTCACGCCTTTGAATGAGGAGTGTGGTTTGATTGAGTGGGTTGATAATCTACGTACTCTGAGAGATATCGTTGTTAAGGGACTTCGGGAGAGGGGCCATTCGCCGAACGTGAGTTTTCGTCTTCGTATATATCTGTCTTTTGAGGAGAATATTCTCGTCTAACTTGTACTCGCGTGTAGTACACTGAAATCAGACATTATCTCGATGAAATCTGCGCTGATCGGTCCATGTCGAAATTACCTTTGTTCACTACGAAGATCTTAACAAAGTCAGTCTCCCTCCATATACCCCTCCTGCTCTTCCGGCACAGGGTCAACTGGCTACTTTTATTTTGAGCATTGCTAACTGGCCGCAGATGTCCCCCTGTTCTACACGAGTGGTTCATTGAAATGTTCCCCGAGACCGAGGCATGGTTTGCCGCCAGACTAAGGTATACACGGTCTTCAGCTGTGATGTCGATGGTTGGTTATGTTCTAGGGTATGTGACAGAGCTCATTTCATTTTCTTCTTCCTTTCCATTCTTCTCTTCAATTTGCACGAAGAAATCATACTAACGATATCAGCCTCGGTGACCGACACGGCGAGAATTTGTCCTTCGAAGAAGGCACTGGCGGTATTCTACACGTCGACTTCAACTGCTTGTTCGATAAGGTATGCACACCGACATCCCAAGAGTCGAGCTCGAGCCCGAGTCTTTTGCAATAACAGTCCCAAGAACTAACGCATGATTCCAGGGCCAAACACTCGCAAAACCGGAAGTCGTTCCTTTCCGTCTGACGCAGAACATGATTGATGCTTTCGGTGCTTATGGGTATAACGGTACGTTTGAAATACTGCATCAAGACCCTGCAAGTCTGGTCGTTTTAGTTTCCTCGAGTCTCGGGTGTTCTTCTTGAGATATGCTGTCCTAGAGATCTTGGGGGATTATACTCGCACTTTCACCTATGCTGTTATCTCCTCTGATCACATAACTAATATAACATGACGACAGGACCCTTCCGACGAACATGCGAAATCACACTCCGGCTCCTCCGACAGAACGAGGACGCGCTAATGACTATCCTCGAGACATTTCTTCATGATCCAACGACGGACTTTATCGGGAAGAGAGTGAGTTCTCCATTCCTCTTTCTACCATATCACACCTCAAACCAAACTACACGGCATACACAAGGCAACCTTACTGACATTTCTTCTCCCAGCGTCGCACACACGTCAATGTACCAGACACACCAGCAGGCGTCCTAGAAGACGTAAGGAACAAACTGCGCGGCTTCATGTCCAAACAACCCATCGCACTCTCAGTTGATGGTCAGGTCGACGAGTTGATTATCCAGGCTACAGATAAAGCGAATCTCGCAAAGATGTATATCGGATGGTGTGCCTTTTTCTAATGAATACATTTATTTTCTTTTTGCCTTCGTGATCCTTGCACCGTTCATTTCGTACAGCTTATCCTTCAAGTGATCCCATCCCATCCTATCTTCAACTTCATCTTCAACTTCCATCCCACTTCACCCACCCCCAATCCACACATTCTAGGTAGACAGACTAACCTAGTGTCGAGCTCGACTGCCCCGATCCACACTCGGCGTCCTTCCTCCCCGACTACTACCCCCATAACTACTATAACTCGGACTCCGCCGTCTCCGCTGTCCACCACC